>CAKOFU010000002.1:0-229000 GCA_933228785.1 Lasioglossum pauxillum | reverse complement strand
AGCACGCAGTAGCAGCACGCAGCAGCATCAGCACGCAGCAGCAGCAGCACGCAGCAGCAGCAGCAGCAGCAGCACGCAGCAGCAGCACGCAGCAGCAGCAGCAGCACGCAGCAGCAGCAGCAGCAGCAGCAGCACGCAGCAGCAGCAGCAGCAGCAGCACGCAGCAGCAGCAGCAGCACGCAGCAGCAGCAGCAGCACGCAGCAGCAGCAGCAGCACGCAGCAGCAGCAGCAGCAAGCAGCAGCAGCTGCAGCACGCAGCAGCAGCAGCAGCAGCACGCAGCAGCAGCAGCACGCAGCAGCAGCAGCACGCAGCAGCATCAGCACGCAGCAGCAGCACGCAGCAGCAGCAGCACGCAGCAGCAGCAGCAGCACGTAGCAGCAGCACGCAGCACGCAGCAGCAGCAGCACGCAGCAGCAGCAGCAGCACGCAGCAGCATCACGCAGCAGCATCAGCACGCAGCAGCAGCAGCACGCAGCAGCAGCAGCAGCAGCAGCAGTACGCAGCAGCAGCAGCAGCAGCAGCAGCAGCAGCACGCAGCAGCAGCAGCACGCAGCAGCATCAGCAAGCAGCAGCAGCACGCAGCAGCAGCAGCACGCAGCAGCAGCAGCAGCACGTAGCAGCAGCACGCAGCACGCAGCAGCAGCAGCACGCAGCAGCAGCAGCAGCACGCAGTAGCAGCACGCAGCAGCATCAGCACGCAGCAGCAGCAGCACGCAGCAGCAGCAGCAGCAGCAGCACGCAGCAGCAGCACGCAGCAGCAGCAGCAGCACGCAGCAGCAGCAGCAGCAGCAGCAGCACGCAGCAGCAGCAGCAGCACGCAGCAGCAGCAGCAGCACGCAGCAGCAGCAGCAGCAAGCAGCAGCAGCTGCAGCACGCAGCAGCAGCAGCAGCAGCACGCAGCAGCAGCAGCAGCACGTAGCAGCAGCACGCAGCAGCAGCAGCACGCAGCAGCAGCAGCAGCACGCAGCAGCATCACGCAGCAGCATCAGCACGCAGCAGCAGCAGCACGCAGCAGCAGCAGCAGCAGCAGTACGCAGCAGCAGCAGCAGCAGCAGCAGCAGCAGCACGCAGCAGCACGCAGCAGCAAGCAGCAGCAGCTGCAGCACGCAGCAGCAGCAGCTGCAGCACGCAGCAGCAGCAGGAGCACGCAGCAGCAGCAGCAGCAAGCAGCAGCAACTGCAGCACGCAGCAGCAGCAGCAGCACGCAGCAGCAGCAGCAGCACGCAGCAGCAGCTGCAGCACGTAGCAGCAGCAGCAGCAGGCAGCAGCAGCAGCAGCACGCAGCAGCAGCATCAGCAGCAGCAGCACGCAGCAGCAGCACGCAGCAGCGCAGCAGCACGCAGCAGCAGCAGCAGCACGCAGCAGCAGCAGCAGCACGCAGCAGCAGCACGCAGACAGCAGCAGCACGCAGCAGCAGCAGCAGCACGCAGTAGCAGCAGCACGCAGCAGCAGCAGCACGCAGCAGCAGCAGCAGCAGCAGCACGCAGCAGCAGCAGCAGCAGCACGCAGCAGCAGCAGCAGCACGCAGCAGCAGCACGCAGCAGCAGCAGCAGCACGCAGCAGCAGCAGCAGCACGCAGCAGCCTCAGCAGCAGCAGCAGCCTCAGCAGCAGCAGCAGCACGCAGCAGCAGCAGCACGCAGCAGCATCAGCACGCAGCAGCAGCACGCAGCAGCAGCAGCAAGCAGCAGCAGCTGCAGCACGCAGCAGCAGCAGCAGCACGCAGCAGCACGCAGCAGCATCAGCACGCAGCAGCAGCAGCACGCAGCAGCAGCAGCAGCACGCAGCAGCAGCAAGCTGCAGCAGCTGCAGCACGCAGCAGCAGCAGCAGCACGCAGCAGCACGCAGCAGCATCAGCACGCAGCAGCATCAGCACGCAGCAGCAGCAGCACGCAGCAGCAGCAGCAGCACGCAGCAGCAGCAGCAGCAGCACGAAGCAGCAGCAGCAGCACGCAGCAGCAGCAGCACGCAGCAGCAGCAGCATGCAGCAGCAGCAGCAGCACGCAGCAGCAGCAGCAGCAGCAAGCAGCAGCAGCTGCAGCACGCAGCAGCAGCAGCAGCAGCAGCACGCAGCAGCAGCAAGCAGCAGCAGCTGCAGCACGTAGCAGCAGCAGCAGCAGCAGCAGCAGCAGCAGCAGCACGCAGCAGCAGCAGCAGCAGCAGCAGCAGCAGCAGCAGCAGCACGCAGCAGCAGTAGCAGCACGCAGCAGCAGCAGCACGCAGCAGCAGCAGCAGCAGCACGCAGCAGCAGCAGCACGCAGCAGCATCAGCAAGCAGCAGCAGCACGCAGCAGCAGCAGCACGCAGCAGCAGCAGCAGCACGTAGCAGCAGCACGCAGCACGCAGCAGCAGCAGCACGCAGCAGCAGCAGCAGCACGCAGTAGCAGCACGCAGCAGCATCAGCACGCAGCAGCAGCAGCACGCAGCAGCAGCAGCAGCAGCAGCACGCAGCAGCAGCACGCAGCAGCAGCAGCAGCACGCAGCAGCAGCAGCAGCAGCAGCAGCACGCAGCAGCAGCAGCAGCACGCAGCAGCAGCAGCAGCACGCAGCAGCAGCAGCAGCACGCAGCAGCAGCAGCAGCACGCAGCAGCAGCAGCAAGCAGCAGCAGCTGCAGCACGCAGCAGCAGCAGCAGCAGCACGCAGCAGCAGCAGCACGCAGCAGCATCAGCACGCAGCAGCAGCACGCAGCAGCAGCACGCAGCAGCAGCAGCAGCACGTAGGCAGCAGCACGCAGCACGCAGCAGCAGCAGCACGCAGCAGCAGCAGCAGCACGCAGCAGCATCACGCAGCAGCAGCACGCAGCAGCAGCAGCACGCAGCAGCAGCAGCAGCAGCAGTACGCAGCAGCAGCAGCAGCAGCAGCAGCAGCAGCACGCAGCAGCACGCAGCAGCAGCAGCAGCAGGCAGCAGCAGCAGCAGCAGGCAGCAGCAGCAGCAGCAGCAGCAGCAGCAGCAGCAGCAGCAGCAGCAGCAGCAGCAGCAGCAGCAGCAGCAGCAGCAGCAGCAGCAGCAGCAGCAGCAGCAGCAGCAGCAGCAGCAGCAGCAGCAGCAGCAGCAGCAGCAGCAGCAGCAGCAGCAGCAGCAGCAGCAGCAGCAGCAGCAGCAGCAGCAGCAGCAGCAGCAGCAGCAGCAGCAGCAGCAGCAGCAGCAGCAGCAGCAGCAGCAGCAGCAGCAGCAGCAGCAGCAGCAGCAGCAGCAGCAGCAGCAGCAGCAGCAGCAGCAGCAGCAGCAGCAGCAGCAGCAGCAGCAGCAGCAGCAGCAGCAGCAGCAGCAGCAGCAGCAGCAGCAGCAGCAGCAGCAGCAGCAGCAGCAGCAGCAGCAGCAGCAGCAGCAGCAGCAGCAGCAGCAGCAGCAGCAGCAGCAGCAGCAGCAGCAGCAGCAGCAGCAGCAGCAGCAGCAGCAGCAGCAGCAGCAGCAGCAGCAGCAGCAGCAGCAGCAGCAGCAGCAGCAGCAGCAGCAGCAGCAGCAGCAGCAGCAGCAGCAGCAGCAGCAGCAGCAGCAGCAGCAGCAGCAGCAGCAGCAGCAGCAGCAGCAGCAGCAGCAGCAGCAGCAGCAGCAGCAGCAGCAGCAGCAGCAGCAGCAGCAGCAGCAGCAGCAGCAGCAGCAGCAGCAGCAGCAGCAGCAGCAGCAGCAGCAGCAGCAGCAGCAGCAGCAGCAGCAGCAGCAGCAGCAGCAGCAGCAGCAGCAGCAGCAGCAGCAGCAGCAGCAGCAGCAGCAGCAGCAGCAGCAGCAGCAGCAGCAGCAGCAGCAGCAGCAGCAGCAGCAGCAGCAGCAGCAGCAGCAGCAGCAGCAGCAGCAGCAGCAGCAGCAGCAGCAGCAGCAGCAGCAGCAGCAGCAGCAGCAGCAGCAGCAGCAGCAGCAGCAGCAGCAGCAGCAGCAGCAGCAGCAGCAGCAGCAGCAGCAGCAGCAGCAGCAGCAGCAGCAGCAGCAGCAGCAGCAGCAGCAGCAGCAGCAGCAGCAGCAGCAGCAGCAGCAGCAGCAGCAGCAGCAGCAGCAGCACAGCAGCAGCAGCAGCAGCAGCAGCAGCAGCAGCAGCAGCAGCAGCAGCAGCAGCAGCAGCAGCAGCAGCAGCAGCAGCAGCAGCAGCAGCAGCAGCAGCAGCAGCAGCAGCAGCAGCAGCAGCAGCAGCAGCAGCAGCAGCAGCAGCAGCAGCAGCAGCAGCAGCAGCAGCAGCAGCAGCAGCAGCAGCAGCAGCAGCAGCAGCAGCAGCAGCAGCAGCAGCAGCAGCAGCAGCAGCAGCAGCAGCAGCAGCAGCAGCAGCAGCAGCAGCAGCAGCAGCAGCAGCAGCAGCAGCAGCAGCAGCAGCAGCAGCAGCAGCAGCAGCAGCAGCAGCAGCAGCAGCAGCAGCAGCAGCAGCAGCAGCAGCAGCAGCAGCAGCAGCAGCAGCAGCAGCAGCAGCAGCAGCAGCAGCAGCAGCAGCAGCAGCAGCAGCAGCAGCAGCAGCAGCAGCAGCAGCAGCAGCAGCAGCAGCAGCAGCAGCAGCAGCAGCAGCAGCAGCAGCAGCAGCAGCAGCAGCAGCAGCAGCAGCAGCAGCAGCAGCAGCAGCAGCAGCAGCAGCAGCAGCAGCAGCAGCAGCAGCAGCAGCAGCAGCAGCAGCAGCAGCAGCAGCAGCAGCAGCAGCAGCAGCAGCAGCAGCAGCAGCAGCAGCAGCAGCAGCAGCAGCAGCAGCAGCAGCAGCAGCAGCAGCAGCAGCAGCAGCAGCAGCAGCAGCAGCAGCAGCAGCAGCAGCAGCAGCAGCAGCAGCAGCAGCAGCAGCAGCAGCAGCAGCAGCAGCAGCAGCAGCAGCAGCAGCAGCAGCAGCAGCAGCAGCAGCAGCAGCAGCAGCAGCAGCAGCAGCAGCAGCAGCAGCAGCAGCAGCAGCAGCAGCAGCAGCAGCAGCAGCAGCAGCAGCAGCAGCAGCAGCAGCAGCAGCAGCAGCAGCAGCAGCAGCAGCAGCAGCAGCAGCAGCAGCAGCAGCAGCAGCAGCAGCAGCAGCAGCAGCAGCAGCAGCAGCAGCAGCAGCTGCAGCACGCAGCAGCAGCAGCAGCACGCAGCAGCAGCAAGCAGCAGCAGCTGCAGCACGTAGCAGCAGCAGCAGCAGGCAGCAGCAGCAGCAGCACGCAGCAGCAGCAGCAGCAGCAGCAGCACGCAGCAGCAGTAGCAGCACGCAGCAGCAGCAGCACGCAGCAGCAGCAGCAGCAGCACGCAGCAGCAGCAGCACGCAGCAGCATCAGCAAGCAGCAGCAGCACGCAGCAGCAGCAGCACGCAGCAGCAGCAGCAGCACGTAGCAGCAGCAGCAGCAGCAGCAGCAGCAGCAGCAGCAGCAGCAGCAGCAGCAGCAGCAGCAGCAGCAGCAGCAGCAGCAGCAGCACGCAGCAGCATCAGCAAGCAGCAGCAGCACGCAGCAGCAGCAGCACGCAGCAGCAGCAGCAGCACGTAGCAGCAGCAGCAGCAGCAGCAGCAGCAGCAGCAGCAGCAGCAGCAGCAGCAGCAGCAGCAGCAGCAGCAGCAGCAGCAGCAGCAGCAGCAGCAGCAGCAGCAGCAGCAGCAGCAGCAGCAGCAGCATGCAGCAGCACGCAGCAGCAGCAGCAGCAGCAAGCAGCAGCAGCTGCAGCACGCAGCAGCAGCAGCAGCACGCAGCAGCAGCAAGCAGCAGCAGCTGCAGCACGTAGCAGCAGCAGCAGCAGGCAGCAGCAGCAGCAGCACGCAGCAGCAGCAGCAGCAGCAGCAGCACGCAGCAGCAGTAGCAGCACGCAGCAGCAGCAGCACGCAGCAGCAGCAGCAGCAGCACGCAGCAGCACGCAGCAGCAGCACGCAGCAGCAGCAGCACGCAGCAGCAGCAGCAGCAGCAGCAGCAGCAGCAGCAGCAGCAGCAGCAGCAGCAGCAGCAGCAGCAGCAGCAGCAGCAGCAGCAGCAGCAGCAGCAGCAGCAGCAGCAGCAGCAGCAGCAGCAGCAGCAGCAGCAGCAGCAGCAGCAGCAGCAGCAGCAGCAGCAGCAGCAGCAGCAGCAGCAGCAGCAGCAGCAGCAGCAGCAGCAGCAGCAGCAGCAGCAGCAGCAGCAGCAGCAGCAGCAGCAGCAGCAGCAGCAGCAGCAGCAGCAGCAGCAGCAGCAGCAGCAGCAGCAGCAGCAGCAGCAGCAGCAGCAGCAGCAGCAGCAGCAGCAGCAGCAGCAGCAGCAGCAGCAGCAGCAGCAGCAGCAGCAGCAGCAGCAGCAGCAGCAGCAGCAGCAGCAGCAGCAGCAGCAGCAGCAGCAGCAGCAGCAGCAGCAGCAGCAGCAGCAGCAGCAGCAGCAGCAGCAGCAGCAGCAGCAGCAGCAGCAGCAGCAGCAGCAGCAGCAGCAGCAGCAGCAGCAGCAGCAGCAGCAGCAGCAGCAGCAGCAGCAGCAGCAGCAGCAGCAGCAGCAGCAGCAGCAGCAGCAGCAGCAGCAGCAGCAGCAGCAGCAGCAGCAGCAGCAGCAGCAGCAGCAGCAGCAGCAGCAGCAGCAGCAGCAGCAGCAGCAGCAGCAGCAGCAGCAGCAGCAGCAGCAGCAGCAGCAGCAGCAGCAGCAGCAGCAGCAGCAGCAGCAGCAGCAGCAGCAGCAGCAGCAGCAGCAGCAGCAGCAGCAGCAGCAGCAGCAGCAGCAGCAGCAGCAGCAGCAGCAGCAGCAGCAGCAGCAGCAGCAGCAGCAGCAGCAGCAGCAGCAGCAGCAGCAGCAGCAGCAGCAGCAGCAGCAGCAGCAGCAGCAGCAGCAGCAGCAGCAGCAGCAGCAGCAGCAGCAGCAGCAGCAGCAGCAGCAGCAGCAGCAGCAGCAGCAGCAGCAGCAGCAGCAGCAGCAGCAGCAGCAGCAGCAGCAGCAGCAGCAGCAGCAGCAGCAGCAGCAGCAGCAGCAGCAGCAGCAGCAGCAGCAGCAGCAGCAGCAGCAGCAGCAGCAGCAGCAGCAGCAGCAGCAGCAGCAGCAGCAGCAGCAGCAGCAGCAGCAGCAGCAGCAGCAGCAGCAGCAGCAGCAGCAGCAGCAGCAGCAGCAGCAGCAGCAGCAGCAGCAGCAGCAGCAGCAGCAGCAGCAGCAGCAGCAGCAGCAGCAGCAGCAGCAGCAGCAGCAGCAGCAGCAGCAGCAGCAGCAGCAGCAGCAGCAGCAGCAGCAGCAGCAGCAGCAGCAGCAGCAGCAGCAGCAGCAGCAGCAGCAGCAGCAGCAGCAGCAGCAGCAGCAGCAGCAGCAGCAGCAGCAGCAGCAGCAGCAGCAGCAGCAGCAGCAGCAGCAGCAGCAGCAGCAGCAGCAGCAGCAGCAGCAGCAGCAGCAGCAGCAGCAGCAGCAGCAGCAGCAGCAGCAGCAGCAGCAGCAGCAGCAGCAGCAGCAGCAGCAGCAGCAGCAGCAGCAGCAGCAGCAGCAGCAGCAGCAGCAGCAGCAGCAGCAGCAGCAGCAGCAGCAGCAGCAGCAGCAGCAGCAGCAGCAGCAGCAGCAGCAGCAGCAGCAGCAGCAGCAGCAGCAGCAGCAGCAGCAGCAGCAGCAGCAGCAGCAGCAGCAGCAGCAGCAGCAGCAGCAGCAGCAGCAGCAGCAGCAGCAGCAGCAGCAGCAGCAGCAGCAGCAGCAGCAGCAGCAGCAGCAGCAGCAGCAGCAGCAGCAGCAGCAGCAGCAGCAGCAGCAGCAGCAGCAGCAGCAGCAGCAGCAGCAGCAGCAGCAGCAGCAGCAGCAGCAGCAGCAGCAGCAGCAGCAGCAGCAGCAGCAGCAGCAGCAGCAGCAGCAGCAGCAGCAGCAGCAGCAGCAGCAGCAGCAGCAGCAGCAGCAGCAGCAGCAGCAGCAGCAGCAGCAGCAGCAGCAGCAGCAGCAGCAGCAGCAGCAGCAGCAGCAGCAGCAGCAGCAGCAGCAGCAGCAGCAGCAGCAGCAGCAGCAGCAGCAGCAGCAGCAGCAGCAGCAGCAGCAGCAGCAGCAGCAGCAGCAGCAGCAGCAGCAGCAGCAGCAGCAGCAGCAGCAGCAGCAGCAGCAGCAGCAGCAGCAGCAGCAGCAGCAGCAGCAGCAGCAGCAGCAGCAGCAGCAGCAGCAGCAGCAGCAGCAGCAGCAGCAGCAGCAGCAGCAGCAGCAGCAGCAGCAGCAGCAGCAGCAGCAGCAGCAGCAGCAGCAGCAGCAGCAGCAGCAGCAGCAGCAGCAGCAGCAGCAGCAGCAGCAGCAGCAGCAGCAGCAGCAGCAGCAGCAGCAGCAGCAGCAGCAGCAGCAGCAGCAGCAGCAGCAGCAGCAGCAGCAGCAGCAGCAGCAGCAGCAGCAGCAGCAGCAGCAGCAGCAGCAGCAGCAGCAGCAGCAGCAGCAGCAGCAGCAGCAGCAGCAGCAGCAGCAGCAGCAGCAGCAGCAGCAGCAGCAGCAGCAGCAGCAGCAGCAGCAGCAGCAGCAGCAGCAGCAGCAGCAGCAGCAGCAGCAGCAGCAGCAGCAGCAGCAGCAGCAGCAGCAGCAGCAGCAGCAGCAGCAGCAGCAGCAGCAGCAGCAGCAGCAGCAGCAGCAGCAGCAGCAGCAGCAGCAGCAGCAGCAGCAGCAGCAGCAGCAGCAGCAGCAGCAGCAGCAGCAGCAGCAGCAGCAGCAGCAGCAGCAGCAGCAGCAGCAGCAGCAGCAGCAGCAGCAGCAGCAGCAGCAGCAGCAGCAGCAGCAGCAGCAGCACAGCAGCAGCAGCAGCAGCAGCAGCTAGCAGCAGCAGCAGCAGCAGCAGCAGCAGCAGCAGCAGCAGCAGCAGCAGCAGCAGCAGCAGCAGCAGCAGCAGCAGCAGCAGCAGCAGCAGCAGCAGCAGCAGCAGCAGCAGCAGCAGCAGCAGCAGCAGCAGCAGCAGCAGCAGCAGCAGCAGCAGCAGCAGCAGCAGCAGCAGCAGCAGCAGCAGCAGCAGCAGCAGCAGCAGCAGCAGCAGCAGCAGCAGCAGCAGCAGCAGCAGCAGCAGCAGCAGCAGCAGCAGCAGCAGCAGCAGCAGCAGCAGCAGCAGCAGCAGCAGCAGCAGCAGCAGCAGCAGCAGCAGCAGCAGCAGCAGCAGCAGCAGCAGCAGCAGCAGCAGCAGCAGCAGCAGCAGCAGCAGCAGCAGCAGCAGCAGCAGCAGCAGCAGCAGCAGCAGCAGCAGCAGCAGCAGCCCAGCAGCAGCAGCAGCAGCAGCAGCAGCAGCAGCAGCAGCAGCAGCAGCAGCAGCAGCAGCAGCAGCAGCAGCAGCAGCAGCAGCAGCAGCAGCAGCAGCAGCAGCAGCAGCAGCAGCAGCAGCAGCAGCAGCAGCAGCAGCAGCAGCAGCAGCAGCAGCAGCAGCAGCAGCAGCAGCAGCAGCAGCAGCAGCAGCAGCAGCAGCAGCAGCAGCAGCAGCAGCAGCAGCAGCAGCAGCAGCAGCAGCAGCAGCAGCAGCAGCAGCAGCAGCAGCAGCAGCAGCAGCAGCAGCAGCAGCAGCAGCAGCAGCAGCAGCAGCAGCAGCAGCAGCAGCAGCAGCAGCAGCAGCAGCAGCAGCAGCAGCAGCAGCAGCAGCAGCAGCAGCAGCAGCAGCAGCAGCAGCAGCAGCAGCAGCAGCAGCAGCAGCAGCAGCAGCAGCAGCAGCAGCAGCAGCAGCAGCAGCAGCAGCAGCAGCAGCAGCAGCAGCAGCAGCAGCAGCAGCAGCAGCAGCAGCAGCAGCAGCAGCAGCAGCAGCAGCAGCAGCAGCAGCAGCAGCAGCAGCAGCAGCAGCAGCAGCAGCAGCAGCAGCAGCAGCAGCAGCAGCAGCAGCAGCAGCAGCAGCAGCAGCAGCAGCAGCAGCAGCAGCAGCAGCAGCAGCAGCAGCAGCAGCAGCAGCAGCAGCAGCAGCAGCAGCAGCAGCAGCAGCAGCAGCAGCAGCAGCAGCAGCAGCAGCAGCAGCAGCAGCAGCAGCAGCAGCAGCAGCAGCAGCAGCAGCAGCAGCAGCAGCAGCAGCCAGCAGCAGCAGCAGCAGCAGCAGCAGCAGCAGCAGCAGCAGCAGCAGCAGCAGCAGCAGCAGCAGCAGCAGCAGCAGCAGCAGCAGCAGCAGCAGCAGCAGCAGCAGCAGCAGCAGCAGCAGCAGCAGCAGCAGCAGCAGCAGCAGCAGCAGCAGCAGCAGCAGCAGCAGCAGCAGCAGCAGCAGCAGCAGCAGCAGCAGCAGCAGCAGCAGCAGCAGCAGCAGCAGCAGCAGCAGCAGCAGCAGCAGCAGCAGCAGCAGCAGCAGCAGCAGCAGCAGCAGCAGCAGCAGCAGCAGCAGCAGCAGCAGCAGCAGCAGCAGCAGCAGCAGCAGCAGCAGCAGCAGCAGCAGCAGCAGCAGCAGCAGCAGCAGCAGCAGCAGCAGCAGCAGCAGCAGCAGCAGCAGCAGCAGCAGCAGCAGCAGCAGCAGCAGCAGCAGCAGCAGCAGCAGCAGCAGCAGCAGCAGCAGCAGCAGCAGCAGCAGCAGCAGCAGCAGCAGCAGCAGCAGCAGCAGCAGCAGCAGCAGCAGCAGCAGCAGCAGCAGCAGCAGCAGCAGCAGCAGCAGCAGCAGCAGCAGCAGCAGCAGCAGCAGCAGCAGCAGCAGCAGCAGCAGCAGCAGCAGCAGCAGCAGCAGCAGCAGCAGCAGCAGCAGCAGCAGCAGCAGCAGCAGCAGCAGCAGCAGCAGCAGCAGCAGCAGCAGCAGCAGCAGCAGCAGCAGCAGCAGCAGCAGCAGCAGCAGCAGCAGCAGCAGCAGCAGCAGCAGCAGCAGCAGCAGCAGCAGCAGCAGCAGCAGCAGCAGCAGCAGCAGCAGCAGCAGCAGCAGCAGCAGCAGCAGCAGCAGCAGCAGCAGCAGCAGCAGCAGCAGCAGCAGCAGCAGCAGCAGCAGCAGCAGCAGCAGCAGCAGCAGCAGCAGCAGCAGCAGCAGCAGCAGCAGCAGCAGCAGCAGCAGCAGCAGCAGCAGCAGCAGCAGCAGCAGCAGCAGCAGCAGCAGCAGCAGCAGCAGCAGCAGCAGCAGCAGCAGCAGCAGCAGCAGCAGCAGCAGCAGCAGCAGCAGCAGCAGCAGCAGCAGCAGCAGCAGCAGCAGCAGCAGCAGCAGCAGCAGCAGCAGCAGCAGCAGCAGCAGCAGCAGCAGCAGCAGCAGCAGCAGCAGCAGCAGCAGCAGCAGCAGCAGCAGCAGCAGCAGCAGCAGCAGCAGCAGCAGCAGCAGCAGCAGCAGCAGCAGCAGCAGCAGCAGCAGCAGCAGCAGCAGCAGCAGCAGCAGCAGCAGCAGCAGCAGCAGCAGCAGCAGCAGCAGCAGCAGCAGCAGCAGCAGCAGCAGCAGCAGCAGCAGCAGCAGCAGCAGCAGCAGCAGCAGCAGCAGCAGCAGCAGCAGCAGCAGCAGCAGCAGCAGCAGCAGCAGCAGCAGCAGCAGCAGCAGCAGCAGCAGCAGCAGCAGCAGCAGCAGCAGCAGCAGCAGCAGCAGCAGCAGCAGCAGCAGCAGCAGCAGCAGCAGCAGCAGCAGCAGCAGCAGCAGCAGCAGCAGCAGCAGCAGCAGCAGCAGCAGCAGCAGCAGCAGCAGCAGCAGCAGCAGCAGCAGCAGCAGCAGCAGCAGCAGCAGCAGCAGCAGCAGCAGCAGCAGCAGCAGCAGCAGCAGCAGCAGCAGCAGCAGCAGCAGCAGCAGCAGCAGCAGCAGCAGCAGCAGCAGCAGCAGCAGCAGCAGCAGCAGCAGCAGCAGCAGCAGCAGCAGCAGCAGCAGCAGCAGCAGCAGCAGCAGCAGCAGCAGCAGCAGCAGCAGCAGCAGCAGCAGCAGCAGCAGCAGCAGCAGCAGCAGCAGCAGCAGCAGCAGCAGCAGCAGCAGCAGCAGCAGCAGCAGCAGCAGCAGCAGCAGCAGCAGCAGCAGCAGCAGCAGCAGCAGCAGCAGCAGCAGCAGCAGCAGCAGCAGCAGCAGCAGCAGCAGCAGCAGCAGCAGCAGCAGCAGCAGCAGCAGCAGCAGCAGCAGCAGCAGCAGCAGCAGCAGCAGCAGCAGCAGCAGCAGCAGCAGCAGCAGCAGCAGCAGCAGCAGCAGCAGCAGCAGCAGCAGCAGCAGCAGCAGCAGCAGCAGCAGCAGCAGCAGCAGCAGCAGCAGCAGCAGCAGCAGCAGCAGCAGCAGCAGCAGCAGCAGCAGCAGCAGCAGCAGCAGCAGCAGCAGCAGCAGCAGCAGCAGCAGCAGCAGCAGCAGCAGCAGCAGCAGCAGCAGCAGCAGCAGCAGCAGCAGCAGCAGCAGCAGCAGCAGCAGCAGCAGCAGCAGCAGCAGCAGCAGCAGCAGCAGCAGCAGCAGCAGCAGCAGCAGCAGCAGCAGCAGCAGCAGCAGCAGCAGCAGCAGCAGCAGCAGCAGCAGCAGCAGCAGCAGCAGCAGCAGCAGCAGCAGCAGCAGCAGCAGCAGCAGCAGCAGCAGCAGCAGCAGCAGCAGCAGCAGCAGCAGCAGCAGCAGCAGCAGCAGCAGCAGCAGCAGCAGCAGCAGCAGCAGCAGCAGCAGCAGCAGCAGCAGCAGCAGCAGCAGCAGCAGCAGCAGCAGCAGCAGCAGCAGCAGCAGCAGCAGCAGCAGCAGCAGCAGCAGCAGCAGCAGCAGCAGCAGCAGCAGCAGCAGCAGCAGCAGCAGCAGCAGCAGCAGCAGCAGCAGCAGCAGCAGCAGCAGCAGCAGCAGCAGCAGCAGCAGCAGCAGCAGCAGCAGCAGCAGCAGCAGCAGCAGCAGCAGCAGCAGCAGCAGCAGCAGCAGCAGCAGCAGCAGCAGCAGCAGCAGCAGCAGCAGCAGCAGCAGCAGCAGCAGCAGCAGCAGCAGCAGCAGCAGCAGCAGCAGCAGCAGCAGCAGCAGCAGCAGCAGCAGCAGCAGCAGCAGCAGCAGCAGCAGCAGCAGCAGCAGCAGCAGCAGCAGCAGCAGCAGCAGCAGCAGCAGCAGCAGCAGCAGCAGCAGCAGCAGCAGCAGCAGCAGCAGCAGCAGCAGCAGCAGCAGCAGCAGCAGCAGCAGCAGCAGCAGCAGCAGCAGCAGCAGCAGCAGCAGCAGCAGCAGCAGCAGCAGCAGCAGCAGCAGCAGCAGCAGCAGCAGCAGCAGCAGCAGCAGCAGCAGCAGCAGCAGCAGCAGCAGCAGCAGCAGCAGCAGCAGCAGCAGCAGCAGCAGCAGCAGCAGCAGCAGCAGCAGCAGCAGCAGCAGCAGCAGCAGCAGCAGCAGCAGCAGCAGCAGCAGCAGCAGCAGCAGCAGCAGCAGCAGCAGCAGCAGCAGCAGCAGCAGCAGCAGCAGCAGCAGCAGCAGCAGCAGCAGCAGCAGCAGCAGCAGCAGCAGCAGCAGCAGCAGCAGCAGCAGCAGCAGCAGCAGCAGCAGCAGCAGCAGCAGCAGCAGCAGCAGCAGCAGCAGCAGCAGCAGCAGCAGCAGCAGCAGCAGCAGCAGCAGCAGCAGCAGCAGCAGCAGCAGCAGCAGCAGCAGCAGCAGCAGCAGCAGCAGCAGCAGCAGCAGCAGCAGCAGCAGCAGCAGCAGCAGCAGCAGCAGCAGCAGCAGCAGCAGCAGCAGCAGCAGCAGCAGCAGCAGCAGCAGCAGCAGCAGCAGCAGCAGCAGCAGCAGCAGCAGCAGCAGCAGCAGCAGCAGCAGCAGCAGCAGCAGCAGCAGCAGCAGCAGCAGCAGCAGCAGCAGCAGCAGCAGCAGCAGCAGCAGCAGCAGCAGCAGCAGCAGCAGCAGCAGCAGCAGCAGCAGCAGCAGCAGCAGCAGCAGCAGCAGCAGCAGCAGCAGCAGCAGCAGCAGCAGCAGCAGCAGCAGCAGCAGCAGCAGCAGCAGCAGCAGCAGCAGCAGCAGCAGCAGCAGCAGCAGCAGCAGCAGCAGCAGCAGCAGCAGCAGCAGCAGCAGCAGCAGCAGCAGCAGCAGCAGCAGCAGCAGCAGCAGCAGCAGCAGCAGCAGCAGCAGCAGCAGCAGCAGCAGCAGCAGCAGCAGCAGCAGCAGCAGCAGCAGCAGCAGCAGCAGCAGCAGCAGCAGCAGCAGCAGCAGCAGCAGCAGCAGCAGCAGCAGCAGCAGCAGCAGCAGCAGCAGCAGCAGCAGCAGCAGCAGCAGCAGCAGCAGCAGCAGCAGCAGCAGCAGCAGCAGCAGCAGCAGCAGCAGCAGCAGCAGCAGCAGCAGCAGCAGCAGCAGCAGCAGCAGCAGCAGCAGCAGCAGCAGCAGCAGCAGCAGCAGCAGCAGCAGCAGCAGCAGCAGCAGCAGCAGCAGCAGCAGCAGCAGCAGCAGCAGCAGCAGCAGCAGCAGCAGCAGCAGCAGCAGCAGCAGCAGCAGCAGCAGCAGCAGCAGCAGCAGCAGCAGCAGCAGCAGCAGCAGCAGCAGCAGCAGCAGCAGCAGCAGCAGCAGCAGCAGCAGCAGCAGCAGCAGCAGCAGCAGCAGCAGCAGCAGCAGCAGCAGCAGCAGCAGCAGCAGCAGCAGCAGCAGCAGCAGCAGCAGCAGCAGCAGCAGCAGCAGCAGCAGCAGCAGCAGCAGCAGCAGCAGCAGCAGCAGCAGCAGCAGCAGCAGCAGCAGCAGCAGCAGCAGCAGCAGCAGCAGCAGCAGCAGCAGCAGCAGCAGCAGCAGCAGCAGCAGCAGCAGCAGCAGCAGCAGCAGCAGCAGCAGCAGCAGCAGCAGCAGCAGCAGCAGCAGCAGCAGCAGCAGCAGCAGCAGCAGCAGCAGCAGCAGCAGCAGCAGCAGCAGCAGCAGCAGCAGCAGCAGCAGCAGCAGCAGCAGCAGCAGCAGCAGCAGCAGCAGCAGCAGCAGCAGCAGCAGCAGCAGCAGCAGCAGCAGCAGCAGCAGCAGCAGCAGCAGCAGCAGCAGCAGCAGCAGCAGCAGCAGCAGCAGCAGCAGCAGCAGCAGCAGCAGCAGCAGCAGCAGCAGCAGCAGCAGCAGCAGCAGCAGCAGCAGCAGCAGCAGCAGCAGCAGCAGCAGCAGCAGCAGCAGCAGCAGCAGCAGCAGCAGCAGCAGCAGCAGCAGCAGCAGCAGCAGCAGCAGCAGCAGCAGCAGCAGCAGCAGCAGCAGCAGCAGCAGCAGCAGCAGCAGCAGCAGCAGCAGCAGCAGCAGCAGCAGCAGCAGCAGCAGCAGCAGCAGCAGCAGCAGCAGCAGCAGCAGCAGCAGCAGCAGCAGCAGCAGCAGCAGCAGCAGCAGCAGCAGCAGCAGCAGCAGCAGCAGCAGCAGCAGCAGCAGCAGCAGCAGCAGCAGCAGCAGCAGCAGCAGCAGCAGCAGCAGCAGCAGCAGCAGCAGCAGCAGCAGCAGCAGCAGCAGCAGCAGCAGCAGCAGCAGCAGCAGCAGCAGCAGCAGCAGCAGCAGCAGCAGCAGCAGCAGCAGCAGCAGCAGCAGCAGCAGCAGCAGCAGCAGCAGCAGCAGCAGCAGCAGCAGCAGCAGCAGCAGCAGCAGCAGCAGCAGCAGCAGCAGCAGCAGCAGCAGCAGCAGCAGCAGCAGCAGCAGCAGCAGCAGCAGCAGCAGCAGCAGCAGCAGCAGCAGCAGCAGCAGCAGCAGCAGCAGCAGCAGCAGCAGCAGCAGCAGCAGCAGCAGCAGCAGCAGCAGCAGCAGCAGCAGCAGCAGCAGCAGCAGCAGCAGCAGCAGCAGCAGCAGCAGCAGCAGCAGCAGCAGCAGCAGCAGCAGCAGCAGCAGCAGCAGCAGCAGCAGCAGCAGCAGCAGCAGCAGCAGCAGCAGCAGCAGCAGCAGCAGCAGCAGCAGCAGCAGCAGCAGCAGCAGCAGCAGCAGCAGCAGCAGCAGCAGCAGCAGCAGCAGCAGCAGCAGCAGCAGCAGCAGCAGCAGCAGCAGCAGCAGCAGCAGCAGCAGCAGCAGCAGCAGCAGCAGCAGCAGCAGCAGCAGCAGCAGCAGCAGCAGCAGCAGCAGCAGCAGCAGCAGCAGCAGCAGCAGCAGCAGCAGCAGCAGCAGCAGCAGCAGCAGCAGCAGCAGCAGCAGCAGCAGCAGCAGCAGCAGCAGCAGCAGCAGCAGCAGCAGCAGCAGCAGCAGCAGCAGCAGCAGCAGCAGCAGCAGCAGCAGCAGCAGCAGCAGCAGCAGCAGCAGCAGCAGCAGCAGCAGCAGCAGCAGCAGCAGCAGCAGCAGCAGCAGCAGCAGCAGCAGCAGCAGCAGCAGCAGCAGCAGCAGCAGCAGCAGCAGCAGCAGCAGCAGCAGCAGCAGCAGCAGCAGCAGCAGCAGCAGCAGCAGCAGCAGCAGCAGCAGCAGCAGCAGCAGCAGCAGCAGCAGCAGCAGCAGCAGCAGCAGCAGCAGCAGCAGCAGCAGCAGCAGCAGCAGCAGCAGCAGCAGCAGCAGCAGCAGCAGCAGCAGCAGCAGCAGCAGCAGCAGCAGCAGCAGCAGCAGCAGCAGCAGCAGCAGCAGCAGCAGCAGCAGCAGCAGCAGCAGCAGCAGCAGCAGCAGCAGCAGCAGCAGCAGCAGCAGCAGCAGCAGCAGCAGCAGCAGCAGCAGCAGCAGCAGCAGCAGCAGCAGCAGCAGCAGCAGCAGCAGCAGCAGCAGCAGCAGCAGCAGCAGCAGCAGCAGCAGCAGCAGCAGCAGCAGCAGCAGCAGCAGCAGCAGCAGCAGCAGCAGCAGCAGCAGCAGCAGCAGCAGCAGCAGCAGCAGCAGCAGCAGCAGCAGCAGCAGCAGCAGCAGCAGCAGCAGCAGCAGCAGCAGCAGCAGCAGCAGCAGCAGCAGCAGCAGCAGCAGCAGCAGCAGCAGCAGCAGCAGCAGCAGCAGCAGCAGCAGCAGCAGCAGCAGCAGCAGCAGCAGCAGCAGCAGCAGCAGCAGCAGCAGCAGCAGCAGCAGCAGCAGCAGCAGCAGCAGCAGCAGCAGCAGCAGCAGCAGCAGCAGCAGCAGCAGCAGCAGCAGCAGCAGCAGCAGCAGCAGCAGCAGCAGCAGCAGCAGCAGCAGCAGCAGCAGCAGCAGCAGCAGCAGCAGCAGCAGCAGCAGCAGCAGCAGCAGCAGCAGCAGCAGCAGCAGCAGCAGCAGCAGCAGCAGCAGCAGCAGCAGCAGCAGCAGCAGCAGCAGCAGCAGCAGCAGCAGCAGCAGCAGCAGCAGCAGCAGCAGCAGCAGCAGCAGCAGCAGCAGCAGCAGCAGCAGCAGCAGCAGCAGCAGCAGCAGCAGCAGCAGCAGCAGCAGCAGCAGCAGCAGCAGCAGCAGCAGCAGCAGCAGCAGCAGCAGCAGCAGCAGCAGCAGCAGCAGCAGCAGCAGCAGCAGCAGCAGCAGCAGCAGCAGCAGCAGCAGCAGCACGCAGCAGCAGCACGCAGCAGCAGCAGCAGCACGCAGCAGCAGCAGCAGCACGCAGCAGCAGCAGCAGCAAGCAGCAGCAGCAGCACGCAGCAGCAGCAGCACGCAGCAGCAGCAGCAGCAGCAGCAGCAGCAGCAGCAGCACGCAGCAGCAGCAGCACGCAGCAGCAGCAGCACGCAGCAGCAGCAGCAGCAGCAGCACGCAGCAGCAGCAGCAGCACGCAGCAGCAGCACGCAGCAGCAGCAGCAGCACGCAGCAGCAGCAGCACGCAGCAGCCTCAGCAGCAGCAGCAGCACGCAGCAGCAGCAGCACGCAGCAGCATCAGCACGCAGCAGCAGCACGCAGCAGCAGCAGCAAGCAGCAGCAGCTGCAGCACGCAGCAGCAGCAGCAGCACGCAGCAGCAGCAAGCTGCAGCAGCTGCAGCACGCAGCAGCACGCAGCAGCATCAGCACGCAGCAGCATCAGCACGCAGCAGCAGCAGCACGCAGCAGCAGCAGCAGCACGCAGCAGCAGCAGCAGCAGCACGCAGCAGCAGCAGCAGCACGCAGCAGCAGCAGCACGCAGCAGCAGCAGCATGCAGCAGCAGCAGCAGCACGCAGCAGCAGCAGCAGCAGCAAGCAGCAGCAGCTGCAGCACGCAGCAGCAGCAGCAGCACGCAGCAGCAGCAAGCAGCAGCAGCTGCAGCACGTAGCAGCAGCAGCAGCAGGCAGCAGCAGCAGCAGCACGCAGCAGCAGCAGCAGCAGCAGCAGCACGCAGCAGCAGTAGCAGCACGCAGCAGCAGCAGCACGCAGCAGCAGCAGCAGCAGCACGCAGCAGCAGCAGCACGCAGCAGCATCAGCAAGCAGCAGCAGCACGCAGCAGCAGCAGCAGCACGTAGCAGCAGCACGCAGCACGCAGCAGCAGCAGCACGCAGCAGCAGCAGCAGCACGCAGTAGCAGCACGCAGCAGCATCAGCACGCAGCAGCAGCAGCACGCAGCAGCAGCAGCAGCAGCAGCACGCAGCAGCAGCAGCAGCACGCAGCAGCAGCAGCAGCACGCAGCAGCAGCAGCAGCACGCAGCAGCAGCAGCAGCACGCAGCAGCAGCAGCAGCAAGCAGCAGCAGCTGCAGCACGCAGCAGCAGCAGCAGCAGCACGCAGCAGCAGCAGCACGCAGCAGCATCAGCACGCAGCAGCAGCACGCAGCAGCAGCAGCACGCAGCAGCAGCAGCAGCACGTAGCAGCAGCACGCAGCACGCAGCAGCAGCAGCACGCAGCAGCAGCAGCAGCACGCAGCAGCATCACGCAGCAGCATCAGCACGCAGCAGCAACAGCAGCAGCAGCAGCAGCAGCAGCACGCAGCAGCAGCACGCAGCAGCAGCAGCACGCAGCAGCAGCAGCAGCACGCAGCAGCAGCAGCAGCAGCACGCAGCAGCAGCAGCACGCAGCAGCCTCAGCTGCAGCAGCAGCACGCAGCAGCATCAGCACGCAGCAGCAGCAGCAGCAGCAGCAGCAGCAGCAGCAGCAGCAGCAGCAGCAGCAGCACGCAGCAGCAGCAGCACGCAGCAGCAGCAGCAGCAGCACGCAGCAGCAGCAGCAGCAGCACGCAGCAGCAGCAGCACGCAGCAGCAGCAGCACGCAGCAGCAGCAGCACGCAGCAGCGTGCAGCACGCAGCAGCAGCAGCAGCAGCAGCACGCAGCAGCACGCAGCAGCAGCAGCAGCAGCAGCAGCAAGCAGCAGCAGCAGCAGCAGCAGCAGCAGCAGCACGCAGCAGCAGCAGCAGCACGCAGCAGCAGCAGCAGCACGCAGCAGCAGCAGCAGCACGCGGCAGCAGCAGCAGCACGCAGCAGCAGCAGCAGCACGCAGCAGCAGCAGCAGCACGCAGCAGCAGCTGCAGCACGCAGCAGCAGCAGCAGCACGCAGCAGCACGCAGCAGCATCAGCACGCAGCAGCAGCAGCACGCAGCAGCAGCAGCACGCAGCAGCGTGCAGCACGCAGCAGCAGCAGCAGCAGCAGCACGCAGCAGCACGCAGCAGCAGCAGCAGCAGCAGCAGCAAGCAGCAGCAGCAGCAGCAGCAGCAGCACGCAGCAGCAGCAGCAGCACGCAGCAGCAGCAGCAGCACGCAGCAGCAGCAGCAGCACGCGGCAGCAGCAGCAGCACGCAGCAGCAGCAGCAGCACGCAGCAGCAGCAGCAGCACGCAGCAGCAGCTGCAGCACGCAGCAGCAGCTGCAGCACGCAGCAGCAGCAGCAGCACGCAGCAGCAGCAGCAGCACGCGGCAGCAGCAGCAGCACGCGGCAGCAGCAGCAGCACGCGGCAGCAGCAGCAGCACGCGGCAGCAGCAGCAGCACGCAGCAGCAGCAGCAGCACGCAGCAGCAGCTGCAGCACGCAGCAGCAGCAGCAGCACGCAGCAGCACGCAGCAGCATCAGCACGCAGCAGCAGCAGCAGCACGCAGCAGCAGCAGCACGCAGCAGCAGCAGCACGCAGCAGCAGCAGCACGCAGCAGCAGCAGCACGCAGCAGCAGCTGCAGCACGCAGCAGCAGCTGCAGCACGCAGCAGCAGCAGCAGCACGCGGCAGCAGCAGCAGCACGCAGCAGCAGCAGCAGCACGCGGCAGCAGCAGCAGCACGCGGCAGCAGCAGCAGCACGCAGCAGCAGCAGCAGCACGCAGCAGCAGCAGCAGCACGCAGCAGCAGCAGCAGCACGCAGCAGCAGCAGCAGCACGCGGCAGCAGCAGCAGCACGCAGCAGCAGCAGCAGCACGCAGCAGCAGCAGCAGCACGCAGCAGCAGCTGCAGCACGCAGCAGCAGCTGCAGCACGCAGCAGCAGCAGCAGCACGCAGCAGCAGCAGCAGCACGCGGCAGCAGCAGCAGCACGCGGCAGCAGCAGCAGCACGCGGCAGCAGCAGCAGCACGCAGCAGCAGCAGCAGCACGCAGCAGCAGCAGCAGCACGCAGCAGCAGCTGCAGCACGCAGCAGCAGCAGCAGCACGCAGCAGCACGCAGCAGCATCAGCACGCAGCAGCAGCAGCAGCACGCAGCAGCAGCAGCACGCAGCAGCATCAGCACGCAGCAGCAGCAGCACGCAGCAGCAGCAGCACGCAGCAGCGTGCAGCACGCAGCAGCGTGCAGCACGCAGCAGCAGCAGCAGCAGCAGCACGCAGCAGCACGCAGCAGCAGCAGCAGCAGCAGCAGCAAGCAGCAGCAGCAGCAGCAGCAGCAGCACGCAGCAGCAGCAGCAGCACGCAGCAGCAGCAGCAGCACGCAGCAGCAGCAGCAGCACGCGGCAGCAGCAGCAGCACGCAGCAGCAGCAGCAGCACGCAGCAGCAGCAGCAGCACGCAGCAGCAGCTGCAGCACGCAGCAGCAGCTGCAGCACGCAGCAGCAGCAGCAGCACGCAGCAGCAGCAGCAGCACGCGGCAGCAGCAGCAGCACGCGGCAGCAGCAGCAGCACGCGGCAGCAGCAGCAGCACGCAGCAGCAGCAGCAGCACGCAGCAGCAGCAGCAGCACGCAGCAGCAGCTGCAGCACGCAGCAGCAGCAGCAGCACGCAGCAGCACGCAGCAGCATCAGCACGCAGCAGCAGCAGCAGCACGCAGCAGCAGCAGCACGCAGCAGCAGCAGCACGCAGCAGCAGCAGCACGCAGCAGCAGCAGCACGCAGCAGCAGCTGCAGCACGCAGCAGCAGCTGCAGCACGCAGCAGCAGCTGCAGCACGCAGCAGCAGCAGCAGCACGCGGCAGCAGCAGCAGCACGCAGCAGCAGCAGCAGCACGCGGCAGCAGCAGCAGCACGCGGCAGCAGCAGCAGCACGCAGCAGCAGCAGCAGCACGCAGCAGCAGCAGCAGCACGCAGCAGCAGCAGCAGCACGCAGCAGCAGCAGCAGCACGCGGCAGCAGCAGCAGCACGCAGCAGCAGCAGCAGCACGCAGCAGCAGCAGCAGCACGCAGCAGCAGCTGCAGCACGCAGCAGCAGCTGCAGCACGCAGCAGCAGCAGCAGCACGCAGCAGCAGCAGCAGCACGCGGCAGCAGCAGCAGCACGCGGCAGCAGCAGCAGCACGCGGCAGCAGCAGCAGCACGCAGCAGCAGCAGCAGCACGCAGCAGCAGCAGCAGCACGCAGCAGCAGCTGCAGCACGCAGCAGCAGCAGCAGCACGCAGCAGCACGCAGCAGCATCAGCACGCAGCAGCAGCAGCAGCACGCAGCAGCAGCAGCACGCAGCAGCAGCAGCACGCAGCAGCAGCAGCACGCAGCAGCAGCAGCACGCAGCAGCAGCTGCAGCACGCAGCAGCAGCTGCAGCACGCAGCAGCAGCAGCAGCACGCAGCAGCAGCAGCAGCACGCGACAGCAGCAGCAGCACGCGGCAGCAGCAGCAGCACGCAGCAGCAGCAGCAGCACGCAGCAGCAGCAGCAGCACGCAGCAGCAGCTGCAGCACGCAGCAGCAGCAGCAGCAGCACGCAGCAGCACGCAGCAGCATCAGCACGCAGCAGCAGCAGCAGCACGCAGCAGCAGCAGCAGCAGCAGCAGCACGCAGCAGCTGCAGCAGCAAGCAGCAGCAGCAGCAGCAGCAGCAGCACGCAGCAGCAGCAGCACGCAGCAGCAGCAGCAGCAGCAGCAGCACGCAGCAGCAGCAGCAGCAGCAGCACGCAGCAGCAGCAGCAGCACGCAGCAGCAGCAGCAGCACGCAGCAGCAGCAGCAGCACGCAGCAGCAGCAGCAGCAGCAGCAGCAGCAGCAGCACGCAGCAGCAGCAGCAGCACGCAGCAGCAGCAGCAGCACGCAGCAGCAGCAGCAGCACGCAGCAGCAGCACGCAGCAGCAGCAGCAGCAGCACGCAGCAGCAGCAGCACGCAGCAGCAGCAGCAGCAGCAGCAGCACGCAGCAGCAGCAGCAGCAGCAGCAGCACGCAGCAGCAGCAGCAGCACGCAGCAGCAGCACGCAGCAGCAGCAGCAGCACGCAGCAGCAGCAGCACGCAGCAGCCTCAGCAGCAGCAGCAGCACGCAGCAGCAGCAGCACGCAGCAGCAGCAGCACGCAGCAGCATCAGCACGCAGCAGCAGCACGCAGCAGCAGCAGCAAGCAGCAGCAGCTGCAGCACGCAGCAGCAGCAGCAGCACGCAGCAGCAGCAAGCTGCAGCAGCTGCAGCACGCAGCAGCACGCAGCAGCATCAGCACGCAGCAGCATCAGCACGCAGCAGCAGCAGCACGCAGCAGCAGCAGCACGCAGCAGCAGCAGCAGCAGCACGCAGCAGCAGCAGCAGCACGCAGCAGCAGCAGCACGCAGCAGCAGCACGCAGCAGCAGCAGCAGCAGCACGCAGCAGCAGCAGCAGCACGCAGCAGCAGCACGCAGCAGCAGCAGCAGCACGCAGCAGCACGCAGCAGCAGCAGCACGCAGCAGCAGCAGCACGCAGCAGCAGCAGCAGCAGCAGCAGCAGCAGCAGCACGCAGCAGCAGCAGCACGCAGCAGCAGCAGCACGCAGCAGCAGCAGCAGCAGCAGCACGCAGCAGCAGCAGCAGCATCAGCAGCAGCACGCAGCAGCAGCAGCAGCACGCAGCAGCAGCACGCAGCAGCAGCAGCAGCACGCAGCAGCAGCAGCAAGCAGCAGCAGCTGCAGCACGCAGCAGCAGCAGCAGCACGCAGCAGCAGCAAGCTGCAGCAGCTGCAGCACGCAGCAGCACGCAGCAGCATCAGCACGCAGCAGCATCAGCACGCAGCAGCAGCAGCACGCAGCAGCAGCAGCACGCAGCAGCAGCAGCAGCAGCACGCAGCAGCAGCAGCAGCACGCAGCAGCAGCAGCACGCAGCAGCAGCACGCAGCAGCAGCAGCAGCAGCACGCAGCAGCAGCAGCAGCACGCAGCAGCAGCACGCAGCAGCAGCAGCAGCACGCAGCAGCACGCAGCAGCAGCAGCACGCAGCAGCAGCAGCACGCAGCAGCAGCAGCAGCAGCAGCAGCAGCAGCAGCACGCAGCAGCAGCAGCACGCAGCAGCAGCAGCACGCAGCAGCAGCAGCAGCAGCAGCACGCAGCAGCAGCAGCAGCATCAGCAGCAGCACGCAGCAGCAGCAGCAGCACGCAGCAGCAGCACGCAGCAGCAGCAGCAGCACGCAGCAGCAGCAGCACGCAGCAGCCTCAGCAGCAGCAGCAGCACGCAGCAGCAGCAGCACGCAGCAGCATCAGCACGCAGCAGCAGCACGCAGCAGCAGCAGCAAGCAGCAGCAGCTGCAGCACGAAGCAGCAGCAGCAGCACGCAGCAGCAGCAAGCTGCAGCAGCTGCAGCACGCAGCAGCAGCAGCAGCACGCAGCAGCACGCAGCAGCATCAGCACGCAGCAGCAGCAGCACGCAGCAGCAGCAGCAGCACGCAGCAGCAGCAGCAGCAGCACGCAGCAGCAGCAGCAGCACGCAGCAGCAGCAGCACGCAGCAGCAGCAGCATGCAGCAGCAGCAGCAGCACGCAGCAGCAGCAGCAGCACGCAGCAGCAGCAGCAGCACGCAGCAGCAGCAGCAGCACGCAGCAGCAGCAGCAGCAAGCAGCAGCAGCTGCAGCACGCAGCAGCAGCAGCAGCAGCACGCAGCAGCAGCAGCACGCAGCAGCATCAGCACGCAGCAGCAGCACGCAGCAGCAGCAGCACGCAGCAGCAGCAGCAGCACGTAGCAGCAGCACGCAGCACGCAGCAGCAGCAGCACGCAGCAGCAGCAGCAGCACGCAGCAGCATCACGCAGCAGCATCAGCACGCAGCAGCAGCAGCACGCAGCAGCAGCAGCAGCAGCAGTACACAGCAGCAGCAGCAGCAGCAGCAGCAGCACGCAGCAGCACGCAGCAGCAAGCAGCAGCAGCTGCAGCACGCAGCAGCAGCAGGAGCACGCAGCAGCAGCAGCAGCAAGCAGCAGCAGCTGCAGCACGCAGCAGCAGCAGCAGCACGCAGCAGCAGCTGCAGCACGTAGCAGCAGCAGCAGCAGGCAGCAGCAGCAGCAGCACGCAGCAGCAGTAGCAGCACGCAGCAGCAGCAGCACGCAGCAGCAGCAGCAGCAGCACGCAGCAGCAGCAGCACGCAGCAGCATCAGCACGCAGCAGCAGCACGCAGCAGCAGCAGCAGCACGTAGCAGCAGCACGCAGCACGCAGCAGCAGCAGCACGCAGCAGCAGCAGCAGCACGCAGCAGCATCACGCAGCAGCAGCAGCACGCAGCAGCAGCAGCAGCAGCAGTACGCAGCAGCAGCAGCAGCAGCAGCAGCAGCAGCAGCAGCAGCAGCACGCAGCAGCACTCAGCAGCAAGCAGCAGCAGCTGCAGCACGCAGCAGCAGCAGGAGCACGCAGCAGCAGCAGCAGCAAGCAGCAGCAGCTGCAGCACGCAGCAGCAGCAGCAGCACGCAGCAGCAGCAGCAGCACGCAGCAGAAGCAGCAGCACGTAGCAGCAGCACGCAGCACGCAGCAGCAGCAGCACGCAGCAGCAGCAGCAGCACGCAGCAGCATCACGCAGCAGCATCAGCACGCAGCAGCAGCAGCACGCAGCAGCAGCAGCAGCAGCAGTACGCAGCAGCAGCAGCAGCAGCAGCAGCAGCAGCAGCAGCAGCACGCAGCAGCACGCAGCAGCAAGCAGCAGCAGCTGCAGCACGCAGCAGCAGCAGGAGCACGCAGCAGCAGCAGCAGCAAGCAGCAGCAGCTGCAGCACGCAGCAGCAGCAGCAGCACGCAGCAGCAGCAGCAGCACGCAGCAGCAGCAGCATGCAGCAGCAGCAGCAGCACGCAGCAGCAGCAGCAGCAGCAAGCAGCAGCAGCTGCAGCACGCAGCAGCAGCAGCAGCACGCAGCAGCAGCAAGCAGCAGCAGCTGCAGCACGTAGCAGCAGCAGCAGCAGGCAGCAGCAGCAGCAGCACGCAGCAGCAGCAGCAGCAGCAGCAGCAGCAGCACGCAGCAGCAGTAGCAGCACGCAGCAGCAGCAGCACGCAGCAGCAGCAGCAGCAGCACGCAGCAGCAGCAGCACGCAGCAGCATCAGCAAGCAGCAGCAGCACGCAGCAGCAGCAGCACGCAGCAGCAGCAGCAGCACGTAGCAGCAGCACGCAGCACGCAGCAGCAGCAGCACGCAGCAGCAGCAGCAGCACGCAGTAGCAGCACGCAGCAGCATCAGCACGCAGCAGCAGCAGCACGCAGCAGCAGCAGCAGCAGCAGCACGCAGCAGCAGCACGCAGCAGCAGCAGCAGCACGCAGCAGCAGCAGCAGCACGCAGCAGCAGCAGCAGCACGCAGCAGCAGCAGCAGCACGCAGCAGCAGCAGCAGCACGCAGCAGCAGCAGCAGCACGCAGCAGCAGCAGCAGCAAGCAGCAGCAGCTGCAGCACGCAGCAGCAGCAGCAGCAGCACGCAGCAGCAGCAGCACGCAGCAGCATCAGCACGCAGCAGCAGCACGCAGCAGCAGCAGCACGCAGCAGCAGCAGCAGCACGTAGCAGCAGCACGCAGCACGCAGCAGCAGCAGCACGCAGCAGCAGCAGCAGCACGCAGCAGCATCACGCAGCAGCATCAGCACGCAGCAGCAGCAGCACGCAGCAGCAGCAGCAGCAGCAGCAGTACGCAGCAGCAGCAGCAGCAGCAGCAGCACGCAGCAGCACGCAGCAGCAAGCAGCAGCAGCTGCAGCACGCAGCAGCAGCAGGAGCACGCAGCAGCAGCAGCAGCAAGCAGCAGCAGCTGCAGCACGCAGCAGCAGCAGCAGCACGCAACAGCAGCAGCAGCACGCAGCAGCAGCTGCAGCACGTAGCAGCAGCAGCAGCAGGCAGCAGCAGCAGCAGCACGCAGCAGCAGTAGCAGCACGCAGCAGCAGCAGCACGCAGCAGCAGCAGCAGCAGCAGCAGCACGCAGCAGCAGCAGCACGCAGCAGCATCAGCACGCAGCAGCAGCACGCAGCAGCAGCAGCACGCAGCAGCAGCAGCAGCACGTAGCAGCAGCACGCAGCACGCAGCAGCAGCAGCACGCAGCAGCAGCAGCAGCACGCAGCAGCATCACGCAGCAGCATCAGCACGCAGCAGCAGCAGCACGCAGCAGCAGCAGCAGCAGCAGTACACAGCAGCAGCAGCAGCAGCAGCAGCAGCAGCAGCAGCAGCAGCAGCACGCAGCAGCACGCAGCAGCAAGCAGCAGCAGCTGCAGCACGCAGCAGCAGCAGGAGCACGCAGCAGCAGCAGCAGCAAGCAGCAGCAGCTGCAGCACGCAGCAGCAGCAGCAGCACGCAGCAGCAGCAGCAGCACGCAGCAGCAGCAGCAGCAGCACGCAGCAGCAGCAGTAGCACGCAGCAGCAGTAGCAGCACGCAGCAGCAGCAGCACGCAGCAGCAGCAGCAGCACGCAGCAGCAGCAGCAGCACGCAGCAGCAGCAGCAGCACGCAGCAGCAGCAGCAGCACGCAGCAGCAGCAGCACGCAGCAGCAGCAGCAGCAGCAGCACGCAGCAGCAGCAGCAGCAGCACGCAGCAGCAGCAGCAGCAGCACGCAGCAGCAGCAGTAGCACGCAGCAGCACGCAGCAGCAGTAGCAGCACGCAGCAGCAGCAGCACGCAGCAGCAGCTGCAGCACGCAGCACGCAGCACGCAGCAGCAGCAGCAGTACGCAGCAGCAGCAGCAGCACGCTTCAGCAGCAGCAGCACGCAGCAGCAGCAGCAGCACGCAGCAGCAGCAGCAGCAGCACGCAGCAGCAGCTGCAGCACGCAGCAGCAGCAGCAGCACGCAGCAGCAGCAGCAGCACGCAGCAGCAGCAGCAGCAGCACGCAGCAGCAGCAGTAGCACGCAGCAGCAGTAGCAGCACGCAGCAGCAGCAGCACGCAGCAGCAGCAGCAGCACGCAGCAGCAGCAGCAGCACGCAGCAGCAGCAGCAGCACGCAGCAGCAGCAGCAGCACGCAGCAGCAGCAGCACGCAGCAGCAGCAGCAGCAGCAGCACGCAGCAGCAGCAGCAGCAGCACGCAGCAGCAGCAGCAGCAGCACGCAGCAGCAGCAGTAGCACGCAGCAGCACGCAGCAGCAGTAGCAGCACGCAGCAGCAGCAGCACGCAGCAGCAGCTGCAGCACGCAGCACGCAGCACGCAGCAGCAGCAGCAGTACGCAGCAGCAGCAGCAGCACGCTTCAGCAGCAGCAGCACGCAGCAGCAGCAGCAGCACGCAGCAGCAGCAGCAGCAGCACGCAGCAGCAGCAGCAGCAGCTCGCAGCAGCAGCAGCACGCAGCAGCAGCAGTAGCACGCAGCAGCACGCAGCAGCAGCAGCAGCACGCAGCAGCAGCAGCAGCACGCAGCAGCAGCAGCAGCACGCAGCAGCAGCAGCAGCACGCAGCAGCAGGAGTGATGCCCAGTTGGACTCCGACCGATTGGACACGTCCTGATTGGACTGTCCCGATTGGACGGGTTCCTTTTGGACTCCGTGCCGATTCGACTCGTGCCGTTTGGACGCCGTGCCGATTGAACTCGTACCGTTTGGACGCCGTGGCGGTTGGATACGTGACGTTTGGACGCCGGAAATTTTATAATCGTTGGACGCCGCGAATTTTATAATCATTGCTTTTCGAAGTCTACATATGGTGATATTATATTGTGAAATATATGGTTAAATATGATTTGGAATCTGTTAAATTTGGAACAGAATTTTTATTTTTGTGGTTTTTTATGTTTCTTTTGTGTGAATTTTTTTTGTGGTTCTTTATGTGTTTCTTGTGTGAAAATATAACGTATTTTTACAAAAGAGAATAACTAATAAGAAATCTTCCATGCCATTGTAAAAAAAATATAGAAAATGGTGTTTGACTATGAACATCATAATACAAATTTACATAGATATTAATTTTGTGTAGTGATGGGCGCTATCGACTAAAAACTATCGATTTAGTCGATAGTAGCTGTTACTATTTTCAGTCGACTAGTTTTACTGAACTATCGACTGAATTTTTCAGTGGTCGGGATTACTATTTTCAGTCGACTGTTTTACTGAACTATCGACTGAATTTTTCAGTCGACTGTTTTACTGAACTATCGACTGAATTTCGCAGTGGTGGGGGTTACTATTTTCAGTCGACTGTTTTACTGAAACGACTGAATTTTGCAGTGGTGGGGGTTACTATTTTCAGTCGACTGCTTTCACTGATATATATATATATATATATATATATATATATATATATATATATATATATCAGTGACTGCTTTACTAAACCCAACTAAGGGTTGAGGTTAGAGGTTACCTCTCTGACTGAATTATCGACTGATTTATGCAGTGGTAGAGCGGGTAGAGCTATGAACTGAATCGATCAAATTAATTCATTCATTATCCCTCATCCGTCCTTCATTTTCGGAACTGAACCGTCCCTCGGTGTCAAATTGACACATTGGTAAAAAACCGATAAAATAACAAGCAGGTGATTAGTTATTTTTCGATGATTTTTAGTCAAATTGATGAGTTAAAATTTACATCTTAAGTTTTTCGGTTATGTGTTTCGCATAAAAAAGATAAAAGTCACGAAGTTTCGGGCAAATGTATTACAAACAATTCGATATTTCGAGAAAACTGCCAGATTGACACGAGGGACGGAATTCAATGGTTCTACTACTAAATATTAATTAATACAAATATTCTCCGAAAATATGAATGATTTATGCATCTCATTTATGTTAATAAAATATTTATTACATTTAATACAAAATTGATATTTTATTATTATATTTATCCTATTCTATAATATTATGTAATATCGATAACACCAAAAGGATTATTTATTTATTTATTTACTATACAGGTATAAACCCAATATGCATACATAAAATTAAATCAAATAAAAATAAAAATCAATTACAGCAACATAGCATCGCAATACAGAAAATGATACATTAACTTAAAATTAAATATTTCTTTCATGATGCTGGAGAGACTGTTTGAAATAAAAGTGCCTTTGTCTGCTGTCAGTTTCATTAGCCACAAGTCCCACATCACTTATAGCTGAACACAGGGAGATATCATACTGTTATTGAAACCACTAGAGTATGAGCAGAAAAATGTCCCACAGCGTCCAAAATTATTCCTGTAATAAGAGGAATTCAAAATGCTATAAACATCATTATACCAAAAACCATAGCAGGACTACATTTACAAAATAACATTTTAAATAATATTTAGATAAGATTTGACTACATTGAACAAAATAATACTACTCTAATAGCCACACTATTAGATCCAAGATTCAAAACAGCTGTATTTGAAGTCGATAGGATTGCACAGACAGCGCAGAATATGTTGAAAGATGAAATAAGTTCCTTGTGCAGAACAGCCAATAGTCATGAAACCAATACAAATAGAGCCACAGCAGAAAATCAAGAATCGTCTGAAGAAAACAATAAATTTTGGAATCTTTTTGTAACAAAAGTATCGCAGTTGACAAACCAATCCATACCTATAGAAAATGCAACAACCATCATTCGTCAATATGTATATAGATTTACCGTACGAAAATATTAAGAGCTGTCAAGTCGCATTTTGTAATAAACACTATTACACAATGCCACAGCTTTTCAAAATAGCAGAAAAATATTATGTACCTCTGTATTCCAGCAACTTCTGTCCCATCAGAAAGAATATTTTCAAAGGCTGGACAGATTATGTCTGAAAGAAAGAACCGACTTTCAGCAAAAACCTAGATCAATCGATGGTTTCAAATGTTAACATTTAGTAAATCTAGATGAATTTCAATAGTAGAGACCATAATAATTTAAGGTTAGATTAATTATAATTTTGGAATTTAATTTTATTACTAATCTCTACTACGACAAATGTAAAATATATAATAACATTAAATATTTTAAATTTAAGAACCTAATAAAGCTGAGTTTCATCCATGTTTCAACAACTTCATCGAACATGGAGAACATAACCATTAAAGCAATTCAGTCGACTGAAAACTATCGACTAAATAGTCGATAGTATGTCGCGACTAAATAGTAACTAGTCGATAGTTGAATTTAGTCGATAGTGCCCATCACTAATTTTGTGCAAATAAGAAACAATTGTATAAAATATCGTTTGACAGATATAGGTTAGAGTGAGGAATAGCTGGACGCTAATTATTAAGACAGTGGAAGAAAATTCCACCAGATATTGGATGAAGGATGAAATAATGCACAAGACACAGTAATTTTGCCTTGTAATACATGTGTGCACGCATTAGAACCATTATGGATTTCAGCAGTACGACATGACATGGTACCTATTATATAGCGCTATCTTTGCAAAGTGGTATTTATCTGTTTACAACTAGAAGAGGAGCATTCAACAGAGATTCATCAATAAAAGAGTAAGTAAAATCCACAATAAAAAGCAGATTATGTTTCGCATTATTTGATAAGTAGTTTTGTGCGCTTAAAGTATAGGTACTATTGTTGAAAATCCTTGTGCGTTTTCTGTTCCCACAGTCTTTGATTGATCTAAGTAGCTACAGTTATCCCAATAAAAGGAAACGAAGGGATGAATTGCTTGTTTCATGAAGCAAATAATTTGTTAACAAATAATTTATTTCATGAAGCAAAAGTATTTTGTTGCATTCCAAGTATAGATGCTGTCACTGTGAAATTGTAATATTTTATCTGAGTGCAGGATGCCTGGTAGTAATTATTTAAATGCCACAAGAAGAATCATGCAAGTATTACAGGAGATAGGAAAAAGTTTGACAGGTGTAGGTTAAAATGAAGAATATATGGAAACTAGTTATTAAAACTTGCCAGTTAAAATACCAAGACCTAATAGAGTGTGCAATGGAGGGAATTATGTGATCTGTATTTAAAGTTTGTATGAAAATTATAATTGTATGCTCTTTTCCTTTCAGTCTTTATATTTGAAATTTTGTCGAAAGTAATGAATATTTTACATAATAATTTTTATATTAATATTGGATATTATACATTTTAAATATTAATCTGGATGTAAGTATCAAAGTACATAAGGCGGAAATTGGATAATAATCAAGGAGAAAATTTTCGACTTTTCGAAGAAGAATAAGAAGATAGTAAACCAGATCAATGAACATGACATGGAACTTTTTTTAGTGGGATTGTATGTTTGAAGTTCCCATTACTTGAGTCCTGCGATATGTTGTTTTGGACGCCACATGTTTTAAGAGTACAATAATTAAGTGCAGTAATTAAATTAAATAATTAAATGTAAATCTAATTAATCAAACGGAATGCATGCATTATTCAATTTTTGAAATTAATCTGATTGTGAATTAAAATAGTGACAACGAACTATTGCAAAATTATACAGATGTGTAGAATTGCTTTCACGGCTCCTGAATAATTCTGTGTAAAAATAATAATTTAGATAAGTATATTCTGCCTATAAAATATAATCATTTTTGTAAGGAATGAATACGATACTTTGTGATTTTTCAAATTTATCTTTTACATGTGGTGTACGAAGCAGAAATATTAGCTGAACTATTTTCATTTGAACACGGTCACGTCCTGATTATTGCAAGCAAATGTGTTGACGGTGAGTAACATGTAACTTGTGATCTTGAAAAGTATTATATTCTCTGATAAAAAGCATTAATAACTTAATTTTATACGTTCCGGATATGATCGTGCTTTATGCAATTTGTTTTAAAACAGTACTTGCTTTTTTATAGACACATAATCACTTTTCGTCCTGTGTATTTGTTGTATATTGTAAAATAATTATATTGTTATATTGAACCTTATTTATATACATAAAATAATAGCTACGTATATTAATTCTTGCTAAATTGTTTTAGGTCATCATGTTGCCACTAAGATGTGGTGCAGTATTTCTTCCGCCACTTTTGTGGAATACTTACTGTTTACGAGAAAAGCGCTGGTTCGGTCTAGTCCAAGCCATACATATATATCGGCAACATGTGGGAGACAATTTAATGGGCGATTCTTCAAGACAGTACGAAACGAAAATCAAGAATAAAACATGGTGATGCTCGATTTGAATTTATTAGTGATTAAACATCTTCCTTATTTGCCAATGCGTATATCTATTTTGTATATCTATCTCTAACACTATTCCATTTATTAGCGTACTTTGTATTGCTGCTATGCATTTTGTGAATATATTTTTATCTATATTTATCATTTTTGCTCTCGTAAGTCTATTATTTATACTTATCTATACGGATCTGTCTGTTAATAAGTAATATGGCATAACATCACCTGTCACAGTGTAATAAAATAACACGTGTTTACATAATTTTATTTTCTAAATCTATGGTTTCTTGAACTTTTAACTTGCATTGTTTAATGTTGCAGGTAAAAAATTACTCCAAGATTTAAGTACAAAAAGGTAACAATATTTGATCTAATAGCAGCATTTGAAAACATTCGACATCTGTACATGATGCTTTATCGTGTAATGAATATATATGTAATTTGGAAGGTATTTAAGAATATCAATCTAATTTCAAGCGGTATACTCTGTACATTTATGGTGGAGTCCGAATATATATCAATTGGATGCTAAAATCTGACTAAAATATTTGAGATAAGTAAATTCTGTCTGTAAATAGTTTCTCAAATAAAATTCTCTGAGGACTCCCAAGGATTTGAGAACCTGATATTGAGATACTGAAAATAAAATTCTCCGCCTCCGTGAATTGAGAAGAAAATTTTCATCGTCATATTTTCCATCAATTTATCTATAATATTTCGATCATTCTAGAATACTGAATGTTGCATGTCATTTTAAAGTGTGCTGTTAAATGCAACTTATCCTAGCTTTTGTGATATTATTATAACATAATTTCACTACACGGCACACTATTTTGAGGACGCCGTACCGTTTGGACGCCGTGGCGGTTGGATTCGTGACGTTTGGACGCCGGAAATTTTATAAGCGTTGGACGCCGCGAATTTTATAATGATTGCTTTTCGAAGTCTACATATGGTGATATTGTACTGTGAAATATATGGTTAAATATGATTTGGAATCTATTAAATTTGGATCTGAATTTAGATTTTTATGTGATTTTTTATGTGTTTCTTGTGTGTGAGGATATAATGTGTTTTTACAAAAGAGAATAACTAATAAGAAATCTTCCGTGCCGTTGTCAAAAAAAATATAAAAAATGGTGTTTGATTGTGAATATCATAATACAAATTTACATAAATATTAATTTTGTGCAAATAACAAATGTTTAGGGATAGGATGATAAATTACTCGGAACCGCACTTGGACGTTCACTTGCTTTATTCACCTTATAGTAGGGCCTCGTCGAACAACACAAAACTTTGTACAAAAGACTGTAAAACTGAGTACAATTAAATGTATATGTGAGAACAGTTGCTGCTCTTGATTATCCCTTTGAGCAAGGGATCCGGAGATGCTTTATTAGGCGAAAGCCGGTCAAAAAGACGCGCAGCTTTACGTATGAAAAGAGTATTCGCTAGGACTGGCCGTAGAGAACTGTTGATCGATCGATCAGCTGGCCGGTAGCCGTCACCGTCGATCGAGTGATTGGCGGATCGATAGCGCGATCCGCCAATCGGAAAAGAGCTCCGCGGCAGATAATCGATAATTATCGATCGAGGTAGATATCGACGGTGTCGGCCAGTGACTCTGAGTGTTGACGATCGATCACAGATCTCGTAGATACCAGGTGAGTAACCAATGGAACGCCGACGCTACCGACACATTCAGCCAATCCCTCATCGGGATCATCGACTTGACCGCGCATCCCTTAGGCCTTATTACTATCTACCACCGGCTGTGCAGTTCGTCGACCTGGCCGTATGTCCCTTACCTTTCTGTGCTGCCGTATACCTGAAGACATCTGTGCAGTTCGTCACCGAGTGACCTAGTGACACACATTTCGAAGCAGCAAATGGATTTACGGCTGAATAAGTGAGTTTTTAATACAATCAGTTTCTGCTTCTTCTCTTTTTTACCACGTTTTTATTAGCTCGCTTTCTTGTTTGTTTGTCTGTTTGTCTGTTTGTTCGGTGGCAAATTTTGCAATTGATTTTAAACTAACTTCCTGATGAGCTAGAGACCTGAAATCGGTTACATGGCTCAGAACTGGATGACAATGCATTATTAAAAAAAAAAATTGTTAAAAAGTCTATCCGTTTCGGAGATATAACAATTAAATATTTACCTTTTCACCCCCCCGCGAAACCTACGTCACCGCGTTCAACGGTCGCCACGCCGCGCGACAGCGCTCCCTACTCCACTACCCGTTCCCTCTCTCACTCATCCCCACTCCACTGACCCGATTCGCACCGAAGGAGCTCAGTGTGCGTCAGTGTGCGTTTGAGCTCCGTGCGGTGTTTATAAAGTTACTACGTATTATTATATTATAATGTTTGTTTACCAATCGAAGGGACAGTTACACCGAGATTTTCGGTCGAACCTTTATCTTTGACATTTTACCACGGCGTTTCGATATGATGCGGTCCCAATACCGTCTGAAATTTACTACATGTCTCTGTTATAATCTCGAAATAATGTCTACAAAAGAAGGAGCAGTTCGTTAATGATGATTTTCACAGAGAAGTCGCCAAATCACCAGGTATGCCATTAAATATTTTACCACGTTTTTATTATGTCGCTTTCTTGTATGTCTGTTTGTCTGTTCGGTACAAATTTTACAACTGATTTTAAACTAACTTCTCGATGAGCTAGAGACTTTAAATTTTAAACATAGCTCAGTACTATATGACAATGCAGTATTTAAAAAAAAATTTTTTAAATTTACAACAGCCTACGCGTTTAGGAGATATAAACTATTAAAAATTTAACCGTTACACGTCCCCGCGCGACGATCGGTAGTGCCCACTCGGTTCCCACTCCACTGACCTGCTTCGCACCGAAGCAGCTCAGTGTGCGTTCGAGCTCCGTGCGGTGTTTACAAAGTTACTACGTATTAGTATACTATAATGTTTGTTTACCAAGCGAAAGAACAGTTACACCGAAATTCTCCTTCGAACCTTTATCTTTGACATTTTACCACGGCGTTCGTTTTCGATATGACGCGTCGCAATACCGTCTGAAATTTACTACATGTCTCTGTTATAATCTCATCAAAATGTTCAAAATCGATTATAAAATTTCACACATGCAAGACTAAAAAGCAGAAAATAATTATTTAAATAAAAATAAATTTTTTAAAAATACCACGTTTTTAAAACGGACTAAAAAGTATAAAATAAAATTTTTAAAAACGCCACGTTTACAAAACGGACTAAAAAGTATAAAATAATTTTTTCTAGCCCCATACAGATTCCTAACCCCTGAAAATTTGTGATTGTGAATTTTTAATAGCTAAGAAAATACTTGTAAGATTTAAAACGAAAAACGTGGGGCGCAAGATAATACATAGTAAGGAGTGTAGAGAGTAGCTGCCGCTGAGAAATCTCGTACAACACTTCATATCATTTACAGTGCAATAAAGTTGTTAGTGATTTAGTGTTCATTCATCAATTATCTATTGCATGCGCCCCACGTTTTTCGTTTTAAATCTTACAAGTATTTTCTTAGCTATTAAAAATTCACAATCACAAATTTTCAGGGGTTAGGAATCTGTATGGGGCTAGAAAAAATTATTTTATACTTTTTAGTCCGTTTTGTAAACGTGGCGTTTTTAAAAATTTTATTTTATATTTACGATCATCCCGTAAACTAAAGCCGACCACCAAATAGTCCAAAGAGAAATGTTGTTCAGAATCCTGGTCTTGACAACATATCCAAAGCTCATCGAAATCGGAGAGGATTCACATTATCGAGAAACTCTTGCTCGTTGCGATGTCGCGGCGTACCACCGACACTCGCTTGCCAGCGCGGCGTGGCGCGCCGGGCCAGGACGCGCTCTGATTGGTCCGTGTTTTTCGTTAATAACTCCTAAACAAAGCCGAATTTGACTTTTGTGCAAAGGAAAATGTCTCTTAGGATGGTCTCAGGAACCACCCCCTTTCGGGTCCTTCACGAATTTTGGGACACCCTGTAGAATGGACAACTCTACGTCGATAGAGGCTCCCGCGCATCAACGGCAAATTCGACGGCAGTTGGACGTTGGACGCAGTTGGACGTGGTTGGATGTCAGAACATGGGTCATTTGCACGCACAGCTGCCCGTCAGAAATGAAATTTTGGTTGACTGTAAATGTAAGTTATTTATTATTAATCATGTATTGCTGTGTGACATATTACAAAAGATATAAGAAACAAAATACATTATATTCTGTAATATAACTTGCATTTCCACACATTTCATATATATTTTTCCCCCCTTTAATCTTATATCGTCTATTCATCCTATTAGTAATGATAAACATAAATTAACTACATGAATAATAATGATATTTATACCAATGAAAACCCAAAAATTTGGATGAGCAATCCTTAATTTCCTGATTACAGCACTGTGAAAAGATTCAACCAGGTTATTAGTTCTCACTGCACAGCCATATACGCTGACCCTTGCAGAAATAGGTAGCCACACACTGCGTAGATAGGCCATAAACAGCAGCACATTCGGGTAAGTACCACATAAGCGATCAGCTATTAATTGCATTTCATGCAATGCTTGTAAAAACATGTCCGATGGAATTAAGGCCATTGTCATAGCCATCGATAGAATTTCCCTTGGTGCTCTGTGTAAACCCAACTTCCTCCATTTCCTCAATAGAGCCTGAATAATAAGAAAAGGACCATTCAATTCTTCATTGAGCACGTTCGTGAGACAAATTATGAAAAAATACGTGAATAATGTTAACAGTTATATTGTACCTGATTAAAGTGAAACCAACAACCATGGATGGTAACTCTTGGAAACTGTTCTTCTATAATTTGCATAGCCGCTCTTTCATAATCACACATAACAGTCTCTAGATTATGTTGTAGTTGTGGAACAAGAGAAACTATTTTCCTCCATATTGCTCTATACATTGCCGCAGTACGACATTCGCATAGAGCAAAAATGGTAGCGATTCCCTGTAAATTGTCATCACGTTTTAGTTTTATAGTATGAGATATGCCAAACAAGAATGACCAATAGTGGTATACGTACCGTATCATTGTAACGTATGTGCACCGTATACAGCTGATGGAAAGGAGGCATTCGTGGGACAATCTAACAAGAGATCAGAAATTATCAAAATCAAACAACTCTCTTCACTTGAAAAGTATTAACCACATAAATTGTTTACCTTTGATACTTACAGAAAAAGTACCATCCATGTAAATCTCTTTGGCATTTTCTAATGCAGTTAAGAGTGTGGTATTTGAAAATATCAGCGCGTATTTATTATCACTTGAAATAGCGCATCCCTTATAAATGTCCTTCAGAACATCATAATTTTCAAGTACTTCATGCGTACTCTGTACAGTTTTTGGCAGTGGTGGCCGAGACTTTAACTTTTCTCTGGACATAATAGATTTTAAGCTGTTGTATGAAATATGTGCTGCTGCGTCTGGATTCGTGCGACAAATATTGTCAAAAATGATCTTATTATTTATTGAAGGAGTTCTTCGACATTCTTCTAGAATTACTGATTTTAATTTTAACACTTTAAACACAACTTTAAAGTTACCGACTCGTCGGTAGTGTAAATTGAATTTTTGAAACAGATTTTCTGTACTAGATTCAATTTAACGTAATACATAGAAACGACAAAACGTAATAAATTAATAGCGCAGCATTTATTTGTGTAACTGATATCCATGTAAGTACTTATGGTTGATACAAACTTAAAGATTTCACTGGCGTTTCAAAGCTTTGTGGAAGTATGGAATTCAGTAATTGTTTTTCCATACGTTTATAATGCAATGTCTTATGTAATATTTTTTCTACATTCTTTTTCAAGATCTCGATTATTTGATACTATTAAGTATTGTGACATATCTTTTACAGCTGTGAAATATAACACAAAATGGAGATTTTAAATGGCAAAAGAGAGAATACTTTCTTATACATTTACGAAGGGTATTCTTATCATAAAAATTCTAAAAATCCCAACATTTATCGCTGTTCAAGTCGTCAGACAGAACAATGTACAGGGACACTACTTTACAAAAATGGACAATTTGTTCTCCAAAAGCAACACACACACTGTAGCAACCCGCAATATGCAGAAGTGTTAAAATTAAAATCAGTAATTCTAGAAGAATGTCGAAGAACTCCTTCAATAAATAATAAGATCATTTTTGACAATATTTGTCGCACGAATCCAGACGCAGCAGCACATATTTCATACAACAGCTTAAAATCTATTATGTCCAGAGAAAAGTTAAAGTCTCGGCCACCACTGCCAAAAACTGTACAGAGTACGCATGAAGTACTTGAAAATTATGATGTTCTGAAGGACATTTATAAGGGATGCGCTATTTCAAGTGATAATAAATACGCGCTGATATTTTCAAATACCACACTCTTAACTGCATTAGAAAATGCCAAAGAGATTTACATGGATGGTACTTTTTCTGTAAGTATCAAAGGTAAACAATTTATGTGGTTAATACTTTTCAAGTGAAGAGAGTTGTTTGATTTTGATAATTTCTGATCTCTTGTTAGATTGTCCCACGAATGCCTCCTTTCCATCAGCTGTATACGGTGCACATACGTTACAATGATACGGTACGTATACCACTATTGGTCATTCTTGTTTGGCATATCTCATACTATAAAACTAAAAAGTGATGACAATTTACAGGGAATCGCTACCATTTTTGCTCTATGCGAATGTCGTACTGCGGCAATGTATAGAGCAATATGGAGGAAAATAGTTTCTCTTGTTCCACAACTACAACATAATCTAGAGACTGTTATGTGTGATTATGAAAGAGCGGCTATGCAAATTATAGAAGAACAGTTTCCAAGAGTTACCATCCATGGTTGTTGGTTTCACTTTAATCAGGTACAATATAACTGTTAACATTATTCACGTATTTTTTCATAATTTGTCTCACGAACGTGCTCAATGAAGAATTGAATGGTCCTTTTCTTATTATTCAGGCTCTATTGAGGAAATGGAGGAAGTTGGGTTTACACAGAGCACCAAGGGAAATTCTATCGATGGCTATGACAATGGCCTTAATTCCATCGGACATGTTTTTACAAGCATTGCATGAAATGCAATTAATAGCTGATCGCTTATGTGGTACTTACCCGAATGTGCTGCTGTTTATGGCCTATCTACGCAGTGTGTGGCTACCTATTTCTGCAAGGGTCAGCGTATATGGCTGTGCAGTGAGAACTAATAACCTTGTTGAGTCCTTTCATAATACTCTGTCACAAAGATTCCAAACAACTCGACCGAATTTATGGATTTTTTTAGGTTGGTCTTCAAGCATTTTAAATTTGTATAATTCTGTTTATTTCATCTTTACTAACATTTTAAAATAATTTCTTTACAGATGATTTATCAAAATTAATGACAGACGAAACAACGGATTACGAACGTTTAAGAAACAACCTAAAAGTTACACGTATCCGTACTCGCAGAAATAGGGAAAGGAATGAAAAAATTAAACTAGCCCAGGACAACCTAATCTCCGGAATACTTCCACTTTATCAATTTTTAAACATTTTCAACAAAGGTTATCAACAACAGCAATATATTAGCAATTTGTTGTCAAGTGGTACGTTTTCATACTTTAACAATGCATCGTTCCACTTATATTTTAAGTAAGATTTTTTTAAATTCATTTTTAGACTGTGATGAAAATGATGCACATGATGAAACTCCCACGGATGAAACATTCAGTATAGGTAATAACTCCAACCCAAAACTGACATGAATTCTGTTAACAGTTTCGCGTTTAATTCTAATTTACTTCAGTGATTTATTTATCTTTTTTCAGAAAATAGATTACTCGAGATCACGCATAATGATGATCATTGTACTCACTATGCACATGTACAAGGTACATTCATCGATGGTATCAGTAATGATGGTATACATGTTTCTAATTCCTCTAGTGTTCGATAGTATTTATTATTCATTGTCATAATCTTTTATAGGTAACGTTCCGTCAATATCGATGGATAACGCTTATATGTGTATAGAAACTGAAGGAGTTCCTACATATAATTCATCAGGAGGTGCGTTATGTTATACTTATTTATTATTCTTTTATTTTCTTGTTTCAAGTGCGCCCAGGGTAAAATTGTATTATTTGAAGTTTTTGGCTCGTATCAACAACTAATAATTTATGTATATCATTTGTTTTAGGTAATGATCTTTTTATAATATGTAACTGTAAGGAAGGCGAGTCTTGTGCACATTTAGAGAACGGGAACAAGAGAAGAACAATAGAAGGTAAATATCTGATCACCACTTCTATCTTATTGATATTTTAATTATGTATTATATAGTTAGTACATTTTATTGGATCCTTGTTTAATGTATACCTATGTGTTTTAGGTGATGTTTCTTCAACGGACAGTGATAAACAAAGTGATATGTGCACAAAGGCTTTACAGGAATTGCACATAAGTGTGGATAATATGACAGAAAGTATGTTTAACCTCTACTGGCATTTTCAGACGGTGTTAAAGTTTTTTAATACATTTTATTCGTTAAAATTTGTTTTCAGATGTTGGTGTTTGTACGAGTACTGATAGTAATGAACACAATTTAATGGAAGGTACGTATGATTACGTATTCATATCTTTACTTTTGGTTTTCATTCAATAGTTTATCAACATTTTACTTGTTATGTTTGATAAATACTGTGTAAATGATATATAGTAAAACTATATAATAGTTTTTGTCAGTTAAGCTTGCACACCTTATACATCTTCTCTATTTTTAACATCCCCATTTTATAGGGAAGTTATTGTAATGACCCCGAAAATCGAAAATCGATTTTTTAGCAGATCTTCACGTTTCATGGTCATTGCAGTCATTTTAGACTATTTTCAGCAAAATGTTCGTATGTGTGTGTGTGTGTGCGTGTGTGTGTGTGTGTGCGTGCGTATGTCCGTTTCTATGTAATCAAATTTTTCGTTAACGTTTTCAGAAAAGAGTAACAACGCGATCAGGATGATGAATGATGCAATCGATGTGCCCCGCTGTAACTTAGAGCTGATTAGATTTTGGTCCATTTTGGTCAAGTAGTTCTTTAGTTTTTTTCGAAAGAAGTTCATTCAACAATGCAATTTATACGAGAGAACGGAAAGTTTCCACCGAAGAAACAAACGTAATTACACAACAAAATTTTTTTCCGATTTTTTTTAAATTAGAAAAAAAAAATTTGTTTAAATCTTTTTTTGTACCTTCTGATGATGTTTCCGCTTGCAATAATCGAAAATTATCCCAATGCAAGAGTGAGTTAATCATCTCTACTCCCGAGAATACATTTTCAAAGAATATCGATGAAAGTACAAACTAGAGGGCTATTGTTGCTCGCTCGCTCGCGAGTAGGGTTGTTTTTGCACGAATCATTTGTATCGAATCAAGTAAATATGTCGAGTGAGGAAAAATATCAAATCACACGTGTCTACGGGATGTTTTCGCAAAACGACCATGTTTTTCGTCGGGTGGTCCCACGAAGCGAGGTGCCCTTCGATGCAGCGTATAGGGTCGGGGAGCAATCGATCGATGATCGATATGGAAGTTCCTCGGGGAGCGCTCCCTAGACTTACGAGCGATCATTTTACATGAACGAGGGCGGTCCGGTCCTTCCGAAAGATTATAATGGATAGGGAAGTGACGATATATTTTTGCAATGTCACAAACTGTATTGTGAGTAAAATACAATAGGGTGAATACACATGGATAATAAATATAATACATGATACCACATAATATCATTTTATTGTTTTGTCTGTCAATGCAAAATTAAATTTCACAAATGTACATTATAATATACATATTTTGTTAGCATTTTAAAGTTAATCTCATTTTAATGTACATATTTTGTCTTTGTGTTCTAAATAGAAGAAGCATCTGGACGAAGAATTTGCTGCTGCAAGCCAAATGTTTCCAGAATGGTACTACCATGCGGACACGTTTATATTTGTGCAAACAGCAAATAATTCATGTAGAACAGGCATGTCAAACCATGGATATAGGAATATACTGGATATAGGAACTAGCCATTTACGGACAGAATTTACTAATCTCAAATATTTTAGTCAGATTTTAGCATCCAATTGATATATATTCGGACTCCACCATAAATGTACAGAGTATACCGCTTGAAATTAGATTGATATTCTTAAATACCTTCCAAATTACATATATATTCATTACACGATAAAGCATCATGTACAGATGTCGAATGTTTTCAAATGCTGCTATTAGATCAAATATTGTTACCTTTTTGTACTTAAATCTTGGAGTAATTTTTTACCTGCAACATTAAACAATGCAAGTTAAAAGTTCAAGAAACCATAGATTTAGAAAATAAAATTATGTAAACACGTGTTATTTTATTACACTGTGACAGGTGAAGTTATGCCATATTACTTATTAACAGATAGATCCGTATAGATAAGTATAAATAATAGACTTACGAGAGCAAAAATGATAAATATAGATAAAAATATATTCACAAAATGCATAGCAGCAATACAAAGTACGCTAATAAATGGAATAGTGTTAGAGATAGATATACAAAATAGATATACGCATTGGCAAATAAGGAAGATGTTTAATCACTAATAAATTCAAATCGAGCATCACCATGTTTTATTCTTGATTTTCGTTTCGTACTGTCTTGAAGAATCGCCCATTGAATTGTCTCTCACATGTTGCCGATATATATGTATGGCTTGGACTAGACCGAATCAGCGCTTTTCTCGTAAACAGTAAGTATTCCACAAAAGTGGCGGAAGAAATACTGCACCACATCTTAGTGGCAACATGATGACCTAAAACAATTTAGCAAGAATTAATATACGTAGCTATTACATTATGTATATAAATAAGGTTCAATATAACAATATAATTATTTTACAATATATAACAAATACACAGGACGAAAAGTGATTATGTGTCTATAAAAAAGCAAGTACTGTTTTAAAACAAATTGCATAAAGCACGATCATATCCGGAACGTATAAAATTAAGTTATTAATGCTTTTTATCAGAGAATATAATACTTTTCAAGATCACAAGTTACATGTTACTCACCGTCAACACATTTGCTTGCAATAATCAGGACGTGACCGTGTTCAAATGAAAATAGTTCAGCTAATATTTCTGCTTCGTACACCACATGTAAAAGATAAATTTGAAAAATCACAAAGTATCGTATTCATTCCTTACAAAAATGATTATATTTTATAGGCAGAATATACTTATCTAAATTATTATTTTTACACAGAATTATTCAGGAGCCGTGAAAGCAATTCTACACATCTGTATAATTTTGCAATAGTTCGTTGTCACTATTTTAATTCACAATCAGATTAATTTCAAAAATTGAATAATGCATGCATTCCGTTTGATTAATTAGATTTACATTTAATTATTTAATTTAATTACTGCACTTAATTATTGTACTCTTAAAACATGTGGCGTCCAAAACAACATATCGCAGGACTCAAGTAATGGGAACTTCAAACATACAATCCCACTAAAAAAAGTTCCATGTCATGTTCATTGATCTGGTTTACTATCTTCTTATTCTTCTTCGAAAAGTCGAAAATTTTCTCCTTGATTATTATCCAATTTCCGCCTTATGTACTTTGATACTTACATCCAGATTAATATTTAAAATGTATAATATCCAATATTAATATAAAAATTATTATGTAAAATATTCATTACTTTCGACAAAATTTCAAATATAAAGACTGAAAGGAAAAGAGCATACAATTATAATTTTCATACAAACTTTAAATACAGATCACATAATTCCCTCCATTGCACACTCTATTAGGTCTTGGTATTTTAACTGGCAAGTTTTAATAACTAGTTTCCATATATTCTTCATTTTAACCTACACCTGTCAAACTTTTTCCTATCTCCTGTAATACTTGCATGATTCTTCTTGTGGCATTTAAATAATTACTACCAGGCATCCTGCACTCAGATAAAATATTACAATTTCACAGTGACAGCATCTATACTTGGAATGCAACAAAATACTTTTGCTTCATGAAATAAATTATTTGTTAACAAATTATTTGCTTCATGAAACAAGCAATTCATCCCTTCGTTTCCTTTTATTGGGATAACTGTAGCTACTTAGATCAATCAAAGACTGTGGGAACAGAAAACGCACAAGGATTTTCAACAATAGTACCTATACTTTAAGCGCACAAAACTACTTATCAAATAATGCGAAACATAATCTGCTTTTTATTGTGGATTTTACTTACTCTTTTATTGATGAATCTCTGTTGAATGCTCCTCTTCTAGTTGTAAACAGATAAATACCACTTTGCAAAGATAGCGCTATATAATAGGTACCATGTCATGTCGTACTGCTGAAATCCATAATGGTTCTAATGCGTGCACACATGTATTACAAGGCAAAATTACTGTGTCTTGTGCATTATTTCATCCTTCATCCAATATCTGGTGGAATTTTCTTCCACTGTCTTAATAATTAGCGTCCAGCTATTCCTCACTCTAACCTATATCTGTCAAACGATATTTTATACAATTGTTTCTTATTTGCACAAAATTAATATTTATGTAAATTTGTATTATGATATTAACAGTCAAAAACCATTTTTTATATTTTTTTTTACAACGGCATGGAAGATTTCTTATTACTTATTCTCTTTTGTAAAAACACGTTATATTTTCACACACAAGAAACACATAAAAAACCACAAAAAAATTCACACAAAAGAAACATAAAAAAACCACAAAAATAAAAATTCAGATCCAAATTTAACAGATTCCAAATCATATTTAACCATATATTTCACAATATAATATCACCATATGTCGACTTCGAAAAGCAATGATTATAAAATTTACGGTGTCCAAACGGCACGAGTCGAATCGGCACGGAGTCCAAAAGGAACGCGTCCAATCGGGACGTGTCCAATTGGTCGCAGTCCAAGTGGGACATCCCCGTGGTGCTTGGTGGTGCTTCGTGGTGCTTGGTGGTGCTTCGTGGTGCTTCGTGGTGCTTGGTGGTGCTTCGTGGTGCTTGGTGGTGCTTCGTGGTGCTTCGTGGTGCTTCGTGGTGCTTCGTGGTCCTTCGTGGTGCTTCGTTGTGCTTTTGGTGCTTGGTGGTGCTTCGTGGTGCTTCGTGGTGCTTGGTGGTGCTTCGTGGTGCTTGGTGGTGCTTGCACCACAAAGCTCCACGAAGCACCACCAAGCACCACGATGCACCACGAAGCACCACCAAGCTCCACCAAGCACCACCAAGAACCAACAAGCACCACGAAGCACCACCAAGCACCACCAAGCACCACCAAGCACCACCAAGCACCACCAAGCACCACCAAGCACCATGAAGCTCCACCAAGTACCACCAAGCACCACGAAGCACCACCACGCACCACCAAGCACCACCAAGCACCACGAAGCACCACGAAGCACCACGTAGCACCACCAAGCACCACCAAGCACCACGACGCTCCACCAAGCACCACGAAGCACCACGAAGCTCCACGAAGCACCACGAACCACCACCAAGCACCACGAAGCACCACGAAGCACCACCAAGCACCACCAAGCACCACCAAGAACCAACAAGCACCACGAAGCACCACCAAGCACCACCAAGCACCACCAAGCACCACGAAGCACCACCAAGCACCACGAAGCACCACGAAGCACCACGAAGCACCACAAAGCACCACGAAGCAACACGAAGCACCACGAAGCACCACCAAGCACCACCAAGCACCACGAAGCACCACGATGCACCACGAAGCACCACGAAGCACCACGAAGCACCACCAAGCACCACAAAGCACCATGAAGCACCACGAAGCACCACCAAGCACCACTAAGCACCAACAAGCACCACGAAGCAACACCAAGCACCAGCAAGCACCACCAAGCACCACCAAGCACCAGGAGGCTCCACCAAGCACCATGAAGCACCACGAAGCACCACCAAGCACCACGCAGCACCACGATGCACCACGATGCACCACGAAGCACCACGAAGCACCACGAAGCACCACCAAGCACCACGAAGCACCACGAAGCACCACGAAGCACCACGAAGCACCACGAAGCACCACGAAGCACCACGAAGCACCACGAAGCACCACGAAGCACCACCAAGCACCACCAAGCACCACCAAGCACCACCAAGCACCACCAAGCACCACGAAGCTCCACCAAGCACCACGAATCACCACGAAGCACCACGAAGCTCCACCAAGCACCACGAAGCACCACGAAGCACCACGAAGCACCACGAAGCACCACGAAGCACCACCAAGCACCACCAAGCACCACCAAGCACCACCAAGAACCACGAAGCACCACGATGCACCACGAAGCACCACGAAGCACCACCAAGCACCACAGAGCACCACGAAGCACCACGAAGCACCACCAAGCACCACCAAGCACCACCAAGCACCACCAAGCACCACGACGCTCCACCAAGCACCACGAAGCACCGCGAAGCTCCACCAAGCACCACGAAGCACGACGATGCACCACGATGCACCACGAAGCAGCACCAAGCTCCACCAAGCACCACCAAGCACCACAAAGCACCACAAAGCACCACGAAGCACCGCGAAGCACCACCAAGCACCACCAAGCACCACCAAGCACCACCAAGCACCACGAAGCACCACGATGCACCACCAAGCACCACGAAGCACCACGATGCACCACCAAGCACCAGGAAGCACCACGAAGGACCACCTAGCACCACGAAGCACCACGAAGCACCACGAAGCACCACGAAGCACCACGAAGCACCACGGAGCACCACGAAGCACCACCAAGCACCACCAAGCACCACCAAGCACCACGAAGCACCACCAAGCACCAAGAAGCACCACCAAGCACCACCAAACACCACCAAGCACCACGAAACACCACGAAGCACCACCAAGCACCACGAAGCACCACCAAGCACCACGAAGCACCACGAAGCACCACCAAGTACCACCAAGCACCACCAAGCACCACGAAGCACCACGATGCACCACGAAGCACCACGAAGCACCACGAAGCACCACCAAGCACCACAAAGCACCATGAAGCACCACGAAGCACCACGAAGCACCACGAAGCACCACCAAGCACCACTAAGCACCAACAAGCACCACGAAGCAACATCAAGCACCACCAAGCACCACCAAGCACCAGGAGGCTCCACCAAGCACCATGAAGCACCACGAAGCACCACGAAGCACCACGAAGCACCACCAAGCACCACCAAGCACCACGAAGCACCACCAAGCACCACCAAACACCACCAAGCACCACGAAACACCACGAAGCACCACCAAGCACCACCAAGCACCACGAAGCACCACCAAGCACCACGAAGCACCACGAAGCACCACCAAGTACCACCAAGCACCACCAAGCACCACGAAGCACCACGATGCACCACGAAGCACCACGAAGCACCACGAAGCACCACCAAGCACCACAAAGCACCATGAAGCACCACGAAGCACCACGAAGCACCACCAAGCACCACTAAGCACCAACAAGCACCACGAAGCAACACCAAGCACCACCAAGCACCACCAAGCACCACCAAGCACCAAGAGGCTCCACCAAGCACCATGAAGCACCACGAAGCACCACCAAGCACCACGAAGCACCACGAAGCACCACGAAGCACCACGAAGCACCACGAAGCACCACCAAGCACCACCAAGCACCACCAAGCACCACCAAGCACCACGAAGCACCACCAAGCACCACGAAGCTCCACCAAGCACCACGAATCACCACGAAGTACCACGAAGCTCCACCAAGCACCACGAAGCACCACGAAGCACCACGAAGCACCACGAAGCACCACGAAGCACCACGAAGCACCACGAAGCACCACGAAGGACCACCTAGCACCACGAAGCACCACCAAGCACCACGAAGCACCACGAAGCACCACGAAGCACCACGAAGCACCACGAAGCACCACGAAGCACCACGAAGCACCACCAAGCACCACCAAGCACCACCAAGCACCACCAAGCACCACCAAGCACCACCAAGCACCACGAAGCACCACCAAGCACCACCAAACACCACCAAGCACCACGAAACACCACGAAGCACCACCAAGCACCACCAAGCACCACCAAGCACCACGAAGCACCACCAAGCACCACGAAGCACCACGAAGCACCACCAAGTACCACCAAGCACCAACAAGCACCACGAAGCACCACCAAGCACCACCAAGCACCACCAAGCACCACGAAGCTCCACCAAGTACCACCAAGCACCACGAAGCACCACCACGCACCACCAAGCACCACCAAGCACCACGAAGCACCACGAAGCACCACGAAGCACCACGAAGCACCACGTAGCACCACCAAGCACCACCAAGCACCACGAAGCACCACGATGCACCACCAAGCACCACCAAGCACCACCAAGCACCACAAAGTTCCACGAAGAACCACGAAGCACCACGGAGCAGCACCAAGCACCACGAAGCACCACGAATCACCACCAAGCACCACGAAGCACCACGAAGCACCACCAAGCACCACCAAGCACCACCAAGCACCAACAAGCACCACGAAGCACCACCACGCACCACCAAGCACCACCAAGCACCACCAAGCACCACGAAGCTCCACCAAGTACCACCAAGCACCACGAAGCACCACCAAGCACCACCAAGCACCACCAAGCACCACGAAGCACCACGAAGCACCACGTAGCACCACCAAGCACCACCAAGCACCACGAAGCACCACGGTGCACCACCAAGCACCACGAAGGACCACGAAGCACCACCAAGCACCACCAAGCACCACGAAGCTCCACCAAGCACCACGAAGCACCACGAAGCACCACGAAGCACCACGAAGCACCACGAAGCACCACGAAGCAACACCAAGCACCACCAAGCACCACCAAGCACCACGAAGCTCCACCAAGCACCACGAAGCTCCACCAAGCACCACGAATCACCACGAAGCACCACGAAGCTCCACCAAGCACCACGAAGCACCACGAAGCACCACGAAGCACCACGAAGCACCACCAAGCACCACGAAGCACCACGATGCACCACGAAGCACCACGAAGCACCACAAAGCACCACCAAGCACCACAAAGCACCACGAAGCACCACGAAGCACCACCAAGCACCACCAATCACCACTAAGCACCAACAAGCACCACGAAGCAACACCAAGCACCACCAAGCACCACCAAGCACCACGACGCTCCACCAAGCACCACGAAGCACCACGAAGCTCCACCAAGCACCACGAAGCACCACGATGCACCACGATGCACCACGAAGCACCACCAAGCTCCACCAAGCACCACCAAGAACCAACAAGCACCACGAAGCACCACCAAGCACCACCAAGCACCACCAAGCACCACCAAGCACCATGAAGCTCCACCAAGTACCACCAAGCACCACGAAGCACCACCACGCACCACCAAGCACCACCAAGCACCACGAAGCACCACGAAGCACCACGTAGCACCACCAAGCACCACCAAGCACCACGACGCTCCACCAAGCACCACGAAGCACCACGAAGCTCCACGAAGCACCACGAACCACCACCAAGCACCACGAAGCACCACGAAGCACCACCAAGCACCACCAAGCACCACCAAGAACCAACAAGCACCACGAAGCACCACCAAGCACCACCAAGCACCACGAAGCACCACGAAGCACCACGTAGCACCACCAAGCACCACCAAGCACCACGAAGCACCACGATGCACCACCAAGCACCACGAAGGACCACGAAGCACCACCAAGCACCACGAAGCACCAGGAGGCTCCACCAAGCACCATGAAGCACCACGAAGCACCACCAAGCACCACGCAGCACCACGAAGCACCACGAAGCACCACCAAGCACCACTAAGCACCAACAAGCACCACGAAGCAACACCAAGCACCACCAAGCACCACCAAGCACCACCAAGCACCACCAAGCACCACCAAGCACCACCAAGCACCAGGAGGCTCCACCAAGCACCATGAAGCACCACGAAGCACCACCAAGCACCACGCAGCACCACGATGCACCACGATGCACCACGAAGCACCACGAAGCACCACGAAGCACCACCAAGCACCACGAAGCACCACAAAGCACCAACAAGCACCACCAAGCACCACGAAGCACCACTAAGCACCAACAAGCACCACGAAGCAACACCAAGCACCACCAAGCACCACCAAGCACCACGACGCTCCACCAAGCACCACGAAGCACCACGAAGCACCACCAAGTACCACGAAGCACCACGATGCACCACGATGCACCACGAAGCACCACGAAGCACCACGAAGCACCACGAAGCACCACGAAGCACCACGAAGCACCACCAAGCACCACCAAGCACCACGAAGCTCCACCAAGCACCACGAATCACCACGAAGCACCACGAAGCTCCACCAAGCACCACGAAGCACCACGAAGCACCACGAAGCACCACGAAGCACCACGAAGCACCACCAAGCACCACCAAGCACCACCAAGCACCACCAAGAACCACGAAGCACCACGATGCACCACGAAGCACCACGAAGCACCACCAAGCACCACAAAGCACCACGAAGCACCACGAAGCACCACCAAGCACCACCAAGCACCACTAAGCACCAACAAGCACCACGAAGCAACACCAAGCACCACCAAGCACCACCAAGCACCACGACGCTCCACCAAGCACCACGAAGCACCACGAAGCTCCACCAAGCACCACGAAGCACCACGATGCACCACGATGCACCACGAAGCACCACCAAGCTCCACCAAGCACCACCAAGCACCACAAAGCACCACAAAGCACCACGAAGCACCACGAAGCACCACCAAGCACCACCAAGCACCACCAAGCACCACCAAGCACCACCAAGCACCACGAAGCACCACGATGCACCACCAAGCACCAGGAAGCACCACGAAGGACCACCTAGCACCACGAAGCACTACCAAGCACCACGAAGCACCACGAAGCACCACGAAGCACCACGAAGCACCACGAAGCACCACGAAGCACCACCAAGCACCACCAAGCACCACCAAGCACCACGAAGCACCACCAAGCACCACCAAACACCACCAAGCACCACGAAACACCACGAAGCACCACCAAGCACCACCAAGCACCACGAAGCACCACCAAGCACCACGAAGCACCACGAAGCACCACCAAGTACCACCAAGCACCAACAAGCACCACGAAACACCACCAAGCACCACCAAGCACCACCAAGCACCACCAAGCACCACCAAGCACCACCAAGCACCACGAAGCTCCACCAAGTACCACCAAGCACCACGAAGCACCACCACGCACCACCAAGCACCACCAAGCACCACGAAGCACCACGAAGCACCACGTAGCACCACCAAGCACCACCAAGCACCACGAAGCACCACGATGCACCACCAAGCACCACCAAGCACCACCAAGCACCACAAAGTTCCACGAAGAACCACGAAGCACCACGGAGCAGCACCAAGCACCACGAAGCACCACGAATCACCACCAAGCACCACGAAGCACCACGAAGCACCACCAAGCACCACCAAGCACCACCAAGCACCAACAAGCACCACGAAGCACCACGAAGCACCACCAAGCACCACCAAGCACCACCAAGCACCACGAAGCTCCACCAAGTACCACCAAGCACCACGAAGCTCCACCAAGTACCACCAAGCACCACGAAGCACCACCAAGCACCACCAAGCACCACCAAGCACCACGAAGCACCACGAAACACCACGTAGCACCACCAAGCACCACCAAGCACCACGAAGCACCACGATGCACCACCAAGCACCACGAAGGACCACGAAGCACCACCAAGCACCACGAAGCACCACGATGCACCACCAAGCACCACGAAGGACCACGAAGCACCACCAAGCACCACCAAGCACCACGAAGCTCCACCAAGCACCACGAAGCACCACGAAGCACCACGAAGCACCACGAAGCACCACGAAGCAACACCAAGCACCACCAGCACCACCAAGCACCACGAAGCTCCACCAAGCACCACGAATCACCACGAAGCACCACGAAGCTCCACCAAGCACCACGAAGCACCACGAAGCACCACGAAGCACCACGAAGCACCACGAAGCACCACGAAGCACCACCAAGCACCACCAAGCACCACGAAGCACCACGATGCACCACGAAGCACCACGAAGCACCACAAAGCACCACCAAGCACCACAAAGCACCACGAAGCACCACGAAGCACCACCAAGCACCACCAATCACCACTAAGCACCAACAAGCACCACGAAGCAACACCAAGCACCACCAAGCACCACCAAGCACCACGACGCTCCACCAAGCACCACGAAGCACCACGAAGCACCACCAAGCACCACGAAGCACAACGATGCACCACGATGCACCACGAAGCACCACGAAGCACCACGAAGCACCACCAAGCACCAGGAAGCACCACAAAGCACCAACAAGCACCACCAAGCACCACGAAGCACCACTAAGCACCAACAAGCACCACGAAGCAACACCAAGCACCACCAAGCACCACCAAGCACCACCAAGCACCACGACGCTCCACCAAGCACCACGAAGCACCACCAAGCACCACGAAGCACCCCGATGCACCACGATGCACCACGAAGCACCACGACGCACCACGAAGCACCACGAAGCACCACCAAGCACCACCAAGCACCACCAAGCAGCACGAAGCACCACAAAGCACCACAAAGCACCACCCAGCACAACCAAGCTCCTTCCAAGCACCACCAAGCACCACGACGCACCACCAAGCACCACGAAGCACCACGAAGCACCACGAAGCACCACGATGCACCACCAAGCACCAGGAAGCACCACGAAGCACCACCAAGCACCACCAAGCACCACGAAGCACCACGATGCACCACCAAGCACCACGAAGGACCACGAAGCACCACCAAGCACCACGATGCACCACGATGCACCACGAAGCACCACGAAGCACCACGAAGCACCACCAAGCACCACGAAGCACCACAAAGCACCAACAAGCACCACCAAGCACCACGAAGCACCACTAAGCACCAACAAGCACCACGAAGCAACACCAAGCACCACCAAGCACCACCAAGCACCACGACGCTCCACCAAGCACCACGAAGCACCACGAAGCACCACCAAGTACCACGAAGCACCACGATGCACCACGATGCACCACGAAGCACCACGAAGCACCACGAAGCACCACGAAGCACCACCAAGCACCACCAAGCACCACCAAGCGGCACGAAGCACCACAAAGCACCACCAAGCACCACCAAGCACAACCAAGCACCACGAAGCACCACTAAGCACCACGAAGCACCAACAAGCACTACGAAGCAACACCAAGCACCACCAAGCACCACCAAGCACCACCAAGCACCACGACGCTCCACCAAGCACCACGAAGCACCACGAAGCACCACCAAGTACCACGAAGCACCACGATGCACCACGATGCACCACGAAGCACCACGAAGCACCACGAAGCACCACCAAGCACCACGAAGCACCACGAAGCACCACCAAGCACCACGAAGCACCACGATGCACCACCAAGCACCAGGAAGCACCACGAAGCACCACCAAGCACCACCAAGCACCACGAAGCACCACGAAGCACCACCAAGCACCACGAAGCACCACGAAGCACCACGAAGCACCACCAAGCACCACCAAGCACCACGAAGCACCACCAAGCACCACCAAGCACCACCAAGCACCACGAAGCACCACCAAGCACCACCAAACGCCACCAAGCACCACGAAACACCACGAAGCACCACCAAGCACCACGAAGCACCACGAAGCACCACCAAGTACCACGAAGCACCACGAAGCATCACGAAGCACCACGAAGCACCACGAAGCACCACGAAGCACCACGAAGCACCACGAAGCACCACCAAGCACCACCAAGCACCACGAAGCACCAAGAAGCACCACCAAGCACCACGAAGCAACACGAAGCACCACGAAGCACCACGAAGCACCACCAAGCACCACGAAGCACCACGAAGCACCACCAAGCACCACGAAGCACCACCAAGCACCACGAAGCATCACGAAGAACCACGAAGCACCACCAAGCACCACGAAGCACTACCAAGCACCACCAAGCACCACCAAGCACCACAAAGCACCACCAAGCACCACCAAGCACAACCAAGCTCCACCAAGCACCACCAAGCACCACGACGCACCACCAAGCACCACGAAGCACCACGAAGCACCACCAAGCACCACGAAGCACCACGAAGCACCACCAAGCACCACGAAGCACCACGAAGCTCCACGAAGGACCAGCAAGCACCACCAAGCACCACGAAGCACCACGAAGCACCACCAAGCACCACCAAGCACCAACAGGCACCACGAAGCACCACCAAGCACCACGAAGCACCACCAAGCACCACGAAGGACCACGAAGCACCACGAAGCACCACGAAGCTCCACCAAGCACCACGAAGCAACACGAAGCAACACGAAGCACCACGAAGCACCACGAAGCACCACGAAGCACCACGAAGCACCACGAAGCATCACGAAGCACCACGAAGCACTACGAAGCTCCACCAAGCACCTCGAAGCAACACGAAGCACCACGAAGCACCACGAAGCACCACGAAGCACCACCAAGCACCACGAAGCACCACGAAGCACCACGAAGCACCACGAAGCACCACGAAGCACCACCAAGCACCACCAAGCACCACCAAGAACCACGAAGCACCACGATGCACCACGAAGCACCACGAAGCACCACCAAGCACCACAAAGCACCACGAAGCACCACGAAGCACCACCAAGCACCACCAAGCACCACTAAGCACCAACAAGCACCACGAAGCAACACCAAGCACCACCAAGCACCACCAAGCACCACGAAGCACCAGCAAGCACCACCAAGCACCACGAAGCACCACGAAGCACCACCAAGCACCACCAAGCACCAACAGGCACCACGAAGCACCACGAAGCTCCACCAAGCACCACGAAGCAACACGAAGCAACACGAAGCACCACGAAGCACCACGAAGCACCACGAAGCACCACGAAGCACCACGAAGCACCACGAAGCACCACGAAGCACCACGGAGCATCACGAAGCACCACGAAGCACCACGAAGCACCACGAAGCACCACGAAGGACCACGAATCACCACGAAGCACCACGAAGCTCCACCAAGCACCACCAAGCACCAACAGGCACCACGAAGCACCACCAAGCACCACGAAGGACCACGAAGCACCACGAAGCACCACGAAGCTCCACCAAGCACCACGAAGCACCACGAAGCAACACGAAGCAACACGAAGCACCACGAAGCACCACGAAGCACCACCAAGCACCACGAAGCACCACCAAGCACCACCAAGCACCACGAAGCACCAAGAAGCACCAACAAGCACCACGAAGCAACACGAAGCACCACGAAGCACCACCAAGCACCACGTAGCACCACGAAGCACCACCAAGCACCACGAAGCATCACGAAGAACCACGAAGCACCACCAAGCACCACGAAGCACCACCAAGCACCATCAAGCACCACCAAGCACCACCAAGCACCACCAAGCACCACGAAGCACCACGAAGCACCACGATGCACCACCAAGCACCACGAAGGACCACGAAGCACCACGAAGCTCCACGAAGCACAACGAAGCACCACCAAGCACAACGAAGCACCACGAAGCACATACGATGCACCACGAAGCTCCACGAAGCACCACCAAGCACCACCAAGCACCACGAAGCACCACGAAGCACCACCAAGCACCAGAAAGCACCACCAAGCTACACGAAGCACCACGAAGCACCACGAAGCCCCACGACGCACCACCAAGCACCACCAAGCACCACGAAGCACCACCAAGCACCACCAAGCACCACGAAGCACCACGTAGCACCACCAAGGCACCACCAAGCACCACAAAGCACCACGAAGCACCACCAAGCACCACCAAGCACCACGAAGCACCACGATGCACCACCAAGCACCACCAAGCACGAACAAGCACCACGAAGCACCGCCAAGCACCACGAAGGACCACGAAGCACCACAAAGCTCCACCAAGCACCACGAAACAACACGAAGCACCACGAAGCACCACGAAGCACCACCAAGCACCACCAAGCACCACGAAGCACCAAGAAGCACCACCAAGCACCACGAAGCAACACGAAGCACCACGAAGCACCACCAAGCACCACGAAGCACCACGAAGCACCACCAAGCACCACGAAGCATCACGAAGCACCACGAAGGTCCACGAAGCACCACGAAGCACCACGAAGCTCCACCAAGCACCACGAATCAACACGAAGCACCACGAAGCACCACGAAGCACCACGAAGCACCACCAAGCACCACGAAGCACCACGAAGCACCACGAAGCACCAGCAAGCACCACCAAGCACCACGAAGCACCACGAAGCACCACGAAGCACCACGAAGCACCACGAAGCACCACCAAGCACCACCAAGCACCACCAAGCTCCACCAAGCACCACCAAGCACCACCAAGCACCACCAAGCACCACGAAGCACCACGTAGCACCACGAAGCACCACCAAGCACCACCAAGCACCACGAAGCACCAAGAAGCACCACCAAGCACCAAGAAGCACCACCAAGCACCACGAAGCAACACGAAGCACCACGAAGCACCACCAAGCACCACGAAGCACCACGAAGCACCACCAAGCACCACGAAGCATCACGAAGAACCACGAAGCACCACCAAGCACCACGAAGCACCACGAAGCACCACGATGCACCACCAAGCACCACGAAGGACCACGAAGCACCACGAAGCTCCACGAAGCACAACGAGGCACCACCAAGCACAACGAAGCACCACGAAGCACATACGATGCACCACGAAGCTCCACGAAGCTCCACGAAGCACCACCAAGCACCACGAAGCACCACGAAGCACCACCAAGCACCAGAAAGCACCACCAAGCTACACGAAGCCCCACGAAGCACCACGAAGCCCCACGACGCACCACCAAGCACCACCAAGCACCACCAAGCACCACGAAGCACCACGAAGCACCACGAAGCACCACCAAGCACCACCAAGCACCACGAAGCACCACCAAGCACCACGAAGCAACACGAAGCACCACGAAGCACCACCAAGCACCACGAAGCACCACCAAGCACCACGAAGCACCACGAAGCACCACCAAGCACCACGAAGCATCACGAAGAACCACGAAGGACCACGCAGCACCACGAAGCACCACGAAGCTCCACCAAGCACCACGAAGCAACACGAAGCACCACGAAGCACCACGAAGCACCACGAAGCACCACGAAGCACCACCAAGCACCACGAAGCACCACGAAGCACCACGGAGCACCAGCAAGCACCACCAAGCACCACGAAGCACCACGAAGCACCACCAAGCACCACCAAGCACCAACAAGCACCACGAAGCACCACCAAGCACCACGAAGGACCACGAAGCACCACCAAGCACCACGAAGCACCACGAAGCACCACCAAGCACCACGAAGGACCACGAAGCACCACCAAGCACCACGAAGCACCACGAAGCACCACCAAGCACCACCAAGCACGAACAAGCACCACGAAGCACCACCAAGCACCACGAAGGACCACGAAGCACCACGAAGCACCACGAAGCTCCACCAAGCACCACGAAGCAACACGAAGCACCACGAAGCACCACGAAGCACCACGAAGCACCACCAAGCACCACCAAGCACCAAGAAGCACCAAGAAGCACCACCAAGCACCACGAAGCAACACGAAGCACCACGAAGCACCACCAAGCACCACGAAGCACCACGAAGCACCACCAAGCACCACGAAGCATCACGAAGAACCACGAAGCACCACCAAGCACCACGAAGCACCACCAAGCACCACCAAGCACCACCAAGCACCACCAAGCACCACCAAGCACCACGAAGCACCACGAAGCACCACGATGCACCACCAAGCACCACGAAGGACCACGAAGCACCACGAAGCTCCACGAAGCACAACGAAGCACCACCAAGCACAACGAAGCACCACGAAGCACATACGATGCACCACGAAGCTCCACGAAGCACCACCAAGCACCACCAAGCACCACCAAGCACCACGAAGCACCACGAAGCACCACGAAGCACCACGAAGCACCACCAAGCACCACCAAGCACCACCAAGCACCACGAAGCACCACCAAGCACCACCAAGCACCACGAAGCACCACGTAGCACCACCAAGCACCACCAAGCACCACGAAGCACCACCAAGCACCACGAAGCACCACGAAGCACCACGAAGCACCACCAAGCACGAACAAGCACCACGAAGCACATACGATGCACCACGAAGCTCCACGAAGCACCACCAAGCACCACCAAGCACCACGAAGCACCACGAAGCACCACGAAGCACCACGAAGCACCACCAAGCACCACCAAGCACCACGAAGCACCACCAAGCACCACCAAGCACCACGAAGCACCACGTAGCACCACCAAGCACCACCAAGCACCACCAAGCACCACCAAGCACCACGAAGCACCACGAAGCACCACGATGCACCACCAAGCACCACGAAGGACCACGAAGCACCACGAAGCTCCACGAAGCACAACGAAGCACCACCAAGCACAACGAAGCACCACGAAGCACATACGATGCACCACGAAGCTCCACGAAGCACCACCAAGCACCACCAAGCACCACGAAGCACAACGAAGCACCACCAAGCACCAGAAAGCACCACCAAGCTACACGAAGCACCACGAAGCACCACGAAGCACCACGAAGCCCCACGACGCACCACCAAGCACCACCAAGCACCACCAAGCACCACCAAGCACCACGAAGCACCACCAAGCACCACCAAGCACCACGAAGCACCACGTAGCACCACCAAGCACCACCAAGCACCACGAAGCACCACGAAGCACCACCAAGCACCACCAAGCACCACGAAGCACCACGAAGCACCACCAAGCACCACCAAGCACGAACAAGCACCACGAAGCACCGCCAAGCACCACGAAGGACCACGAAGCACCACAAAGCTCCACCAAGCACCACGAAACAACACGAAGCACCACGAAGCACCACGAAGCACCACCAAGCACCACCAAGCACCACGAAGCACCAAGAAGCACCACCAAGCACCACGAAGCAACACGAAGCACCACGAAGCACCACCAAGCACCACGAAGCACCACGAAGCACCACCAAGCACCACGAAGCATCACGAAGCACCACGAAGGTCCACGAAGCACCACGAAGCACCACGAAGCTCCACCAAGCACCACGAATCAACACGAAGCACCACGAAGCACCACGAAGCACCACGAAGCACCACCAAGCACCACGAAGCACCACGAAGCACCACGAAGCACCAGCAAGCACCACCAAGCACCACGAAGCACCACGAAGCACCACCAAGCACCACCAAGCACCACCAAGCACCACCAAGCTCCACCAAGCACCACCAAGCACCAGAAAGCACCACCAAGCTACACGAAGCACCACGAAGCACCACGAAGCCCCACGACGCACCACCAAGCACCACCAAGCACCACCAAGCACCACGAAGCACCACGAAGCACCACGAAGCACCACCAAGCACCACCAAGCACCACGAAGCACCACCAAGCACCACGAAGCAACACGAAGCACCACGAAGCACCACCAAGCACCACGAAGCACCACGAAGCACCACGAAGCACCACGAAGCACCACCAAGCACCACGAAGCATCACGAAGAACCACGAAGGACCACGCAGCACCACGAAGCACCACGAAGCTCCACCAAGCACCACGAAGCAACACGAAGCACCACGAAGCACCACGAAGCACCACGAAGCACCACCAAGCACCACGAAGCACCACGAAGCACCACGGAGCACCAGCAAGCACCACCAAGCACCACGAAGCACCACGAAGCACCACGATGCACCACCAAGCACCACGAAGGACCACGAAGCACCACGAAGCTCCACGAAGCACAACGAAGCACCACCAAGCACAACGAAGCACCACGAAGCACATACGATGCACCACGAAGCTCCACGAAACACCACCAAGCACCACCAAGCACCACCAAGCACCACGAAGCACCACGAAGCACCACGAAGCACCACGAAGCACCACCAAGCACCACCAAGCACCACCAAGCACCACGAAGCACCACCAAGCACCACCAAGCACCACGAAGCACCACGTAGCACCACCAAGCACCACCAAGCACCACCAAGCACCACGAAGCACCACCAAGCACCACGAAGCACCACGAAGCACCACGAAGCACCACCAAGCACGAACAAGCACCACGAAGCACATACGATGCACCACGAAGCTCCACGAAGCACCACCAAGCACCACCAAGCACCACGAAGCACCACAAAGCACCACGAAGCACCACGAAGCACCACCAAGCACCACCAAGCACCACGAAGCACCACCAAGCACCACCAAGCACCACGAAGCACCACGTAGCACCACCAAGCACCACCAAGCACCACGAAGCACCACCAAGCACCACGAAGCACCACCAAGCACCACGAAGCACCACGAAGCACCACGAAGCACCACCAAGCACGAACAAGCACCACGAAGCACCACCAATCACCACGAAGCAACACGAAGCACCACGAAGCACCACCAAGCACCACGAAGCACCACGAAGCAACACCAAGCACCACGAAGGACCACGAAGAACCACGAAGCTCCACGAAGCACAACGAAGCACCACCAAGCACAACGAACTACCACGAAGCACATACGATGCACCACGAAGCTCCACGAAGCACCACCAAGCACCACCAAGCACCACGAAGCACCACGAAGCACCACGATGCACCACCAAGCACCACGAAGGACCACGAAGCACCACGAAGCTCCACGAAGCACAACGAAGCACCACCAAGCACAACGAAGCACCACGAAGCACATACGATGCACCACGAAGCTCCACGAAGCACCACCAAGCACCACCAAGCACCACCAAGCACCACGAAGCACCACGAAGCACCACGAAGCACCACGAAGCACCACCAAGCACCACCAAGCACCACCAAGCACCACGAAGCACCACCAAGCACCACCAAGCACCACGAAGCACCACGTAGCACCACCAAGCACCACCAAGCACCACGAAGCACCACCAAGCACCACGAAGCACCACGAAGCACCACGAAGCACCACCAAGCACGAACAAGCACCACGAAGCACATACGATGCACCACGAAGCTCCACGAAGCACCACCAAGCACCACCAAGCACCACGAAGCACCACGAAGCACCACGAAGCACCACGAAGCACCACCAAGCACCACCAAGCACCACGAAGCACCACCAAGCACCACCAAGCACCACGAAGCACCACGTAGCACCACCAAGCACCACCAAGCACCACCAAGCACCACCAAGCACCACGAAGCACCACGAAGCACCACGATGCACCACCAAGCACCACGAAGGACCACGAAGCACCACGAAGCTCCACGAAGCACAACGAAGCACCACCAAGCACAACGAAGCACCACGAAGCACATACGATGCACCACGAAGCTCCACGAAGCACCACCAAGCACCACCAAGCACCACGAAGCACAACGAAGCACCACCAAGCACCAGAAAGCACCACCAAGCTACACGAAGCACCACGAAGCACCACGAAGCCCCACGACGCACCACCAAGCACCACCAAGCACCACCAAGCACCACCAAGCACCACGAAGCACCACCAAGCACCACCAAGCACCACGAAGCACCACGTAGCACCACCAAGCACCACCAAGCACCACGAAGCACCACGAAGCACCACCAAGCACCACCAAGCACCACGAAGCACCACGAAGCACCACCAAGCACCACCAAGCACGAACAAGCACCACGAAGCACCGCCAAGCACCACGAAGGACCACGAAGCACCACAAAGCTCCACCAAGCACCACGAAACAACACGAAGCACCACGAAGCACCACGAAGCACCACCAAGCACCACCAAGCACCACGAAGCACCAAGAAGCACCACCAAGCACCACGAAGCAACACGAAGCACCACGAAGCACCACCAAGCACCACGAAGCACCACGAAGCACCACCAAGCACCACGAAGCATCACGAAGCACCACGAAGGTCCACGAAGCACCACGAAGCACCACGAAGCTCCACCAAGCACCACGAATCAACACGAAGCACCACGAAGCACCACGAAGCACCACGAAGCACCACCAAGCACCACGAAGCACCACGAAGCACCACGAAGCACCAGCAAGCACCACCAAGCACCACGAAGCACCACGAAGCACCACCAAGCACCACCAAGCACCACCAAGCACCACCAAGCTCCACCAAGCACCACCAAGCACCAGAAAGCACCACCAAGCTACACGAAGCACCACGAAGCACCACGAAGCCCCACGACGCACCACCAAGCACCACCAAGCACCACCAAGCACCACGAAGCACCACGAAGCACCACGAAGCACCACCAAGCACCACCAAGCACCACGAAGCACCACCAAGCACCACGAAGCAACACGAAGCACCACGAAGCACCACCAAGCACCACGAAGCACCACGAAGCACCACGAAGCACCACGAAGCACCACCAAGCACCACGAAGCATCACGAAGAACCACGAAGGACCACGCAGCACCACGAAGCACCACGAAGCTCCACCAAGCACCACGAAGCAACACGAAGCACCACGAAGCACCACGAAGCACCACGAAGCACCACCAAGCACCACGAAGCACCACGAAGCACCACGGAGCACCAGCAAGCACCACCAAGCACCACGAAGCACCACGAAGCACCACGATGCACCACCAAGCACCACGAAGGACCACGAAGCACCACGAAGCTCCACGAAGCACAACGAAGCACCACCAAGCACAACGAAGCACCACGAAGCACATACGATGCACCACGAAGCTCCACGAAACACCACCAAGCACCACCAAGCACCACCAAGCACCACGAAGCACCACGAAGCACCACGAAGCACCACGAAGCACCACCAAGCACCACCAAGCACCACCAAGCACCACGAAGCACCACCAAGCACCACCAAGCACCACGAAGCACCACGTAGCACCACCAAGCACCACCAAGCACCACGAAGCACCACCAAGCACCACGAAGCACCACGAAGCACCACGAAGCACCACCAAGCACGAACAAGCACCACGAAGCACATACGATGCACCACGAAGCTCCACGAAGCACCACCAAGCACCACCAAGCACCACGAAGCACCACAAAGCACCACGAAGCACCACGAAGCACCACCAAGCACCACCAAGCACCACGAAGCACCACCAAGCACCACCAAGCACCACGAAGCACCACGTAGCACCACCAAGCACCACCAAGCACCACGAAGCACCACCAAGCACCACGAAGCACCACCAAGCACCACGAAGCACCACGAAGCACCACGAAGCACCACCAAGCACGAACAAGCACCACGAAGCACCACCAATCACCACGAAGCAACACGAAGCACCACGAAGCACCACCAAGCACCACGAAGCACCACGAAGCAACACCAAGCACCACGAAGGACCACGAAGAACCACGAAGCTCCACGAAGCACAACGAAGCACCACCAAGCACAACGAACTACCACGAAGCACATACGATGCACCACGAAGCTCCACGAAGCACCACCAAGCACCACCAAGCACCACGAAGCACCACGAAGCACCACGAAGCACCACGAAGCACCACCAAGCACCACCAAGCACCACGAAGCACCACCAAGCACCACCAAGCACCACGAAGCACCACGTAGCACCACCAAGCACCACCAAGCACCACGAAGCACCACCAAGCACCACGAAGCACCACGAAGCACCACCAAGCACCACCAAGCACGAACAAGCACCACGAAGCACCACCAAGCACCACGAAGGACCACGAAGCACCACGAAGCACCAAAAAGCTCCACCAAGCACCACGAAGCAACACGAAGCACCACGAAGCACCACCTAGCACCACCAAGCACCACCAAGCACCACGAAGCAACACGAAGCACCACGAAGCACCACCAAGCACCACGAAGCACCACGAAGCACCACGAAGCACCACCAAGCACCACGAAGGACCACGAAGCACCACCAAGCACCACGAAGCACCACGAAGCACCACCAAGCACCACCAAGCACGAACAAGCACCACGAAGCACCACCAAGCACCACGAAGGACCACGAAGCACCACGAAGCACCACGAAGCTCCACCAAGCACCACGAAGCAACACGAAGCACCACGAAGCACCACGAAGCACCACGAAGCACCACCAAGCACCACCAAGCACCACGAAGCACCACCAAGCACCACGAAGCAACACGAAGCACCACGAAGCACCACCAAGCACCACGAAGCACCACCAAGCACCACGAAGCACCACGAAGCACCACCAAGCACCACGAAGCATCACGAAGAACCACGAAGGACCACGCAGCACCACGAAGCACCACGAAGCTCCACCAAGCACCACGAAGCAACAGGAAGCACCACGAAGCACCACGAAGCACCACGAAGCACCACCAAGCACCACGAAGCACCACGAAGCACCACCAAGCACCACGAAGCATCACGAAGAACCACGAAGCACCACCAAGCACCACGAAGCACCACGAAGCACCAGGAAGCACCACCAAGCACCACGAAGCACCACCAAGCACCACGAAGCATCACCAGGCACCACGAAGCTCCATGAAGAACCACCAAGCACCACGAAGCACCACGAAGCACCACGAAGCACCACGAAGCACCACGAAGCACCACGAAACACCACGAAGCACCACCAAGCATCACCAAGCACCACGAAGCACCACGAAGCACCGGCAAGCACCAGCAAGCACCACGAAGCACCACGAAGCACCACGAAGCACCACGAAGCACCACGAAGCACCACGAAGCACCACGAAGCTCCACGAAGCACAACGAAGCACCACCAAGCACCACGAAGCATCACGAAGCACCACGAAGGTCCACGAAGCACCACGAAGCACCACGAAGCTCCACCAAGCACCACGAATCAACACGAAGCACCACGAAGCACCACGAAGCACCACGAAGCACCACCAAGCACCACGAAGCACCACGAAGCACCACGAAGCACCAGCAAGCACCACCAAGCACCACGAAGCACCACGAAGCACCACCAAGCACCACCAAGCACCACCAAGCACCACCAAGCTCCACCAAGCACCACCAAGCACCAGAAAGCACCACCAAGCTACACGAAGCACCACGAAGCCCCACGACGCACCACCAAGCACCACCAAGCACCACCAAGCACCACGAAGCACCACGAAGCACCACGAAGCACCACCAAGCACCACCAAGCACCACGAAGCACCACCAAGCACCACGAAGCAACACGAAGCACCACGAAGCACCACCAAGCACCACGAAGCACCACGAAGCACCACGAAGCACCACGAAGCACCACCAAGCACCACGAAGCATCACGAAGAACCACGAAGGACCACGCAGCACCACGAAGCACCACGAAGCTCCACCAAGCACCACGAAGCAACACGAAGCACCACGAAGCACCACGAAGCACCACGAAGCACCACCAAGCACCACGAAGCACCACGAAGCACCACGGAGCACCAGCAAGCACCACCAAGCACCACGAAGCACCACGAAGCACCACCAAGCACCACCAAGCACCAACAAGCACCACGAAGCACCACCAAGCACCACGAAGGACCACGAAGCACCACCAAGCACCACCAAGCACCACGAAGCACCACGAAGCACCACCAAGCACCACGAAGGACCACGAAGCACCACCAAGCACCACGAAGCACCACGAAGCACCACGAAGCACCACGAAGCACCACCAAGCACCACCAAGCACCAAGAAGCACCAAGAAGCACCACCAAGCACCACGAAGCAACACGAAGCACCACGAAGCACCACCAAGCACCACGAAGCACCACGAAGCACCACCAAGCACCACGAAGCATCACGAAGAACCACGAAGCACCACCAAGCACCACGAAGCACCACCAAGCACCACGAAGCACCACCAAGCACCACCAAGCACCACCAAGCACCACGAAGCACCACGAAGCACCACGATGCACCACCAAGCACCACGAAGGACCACGAAGCACCACGAAGCTCCACGAAGCACAACGAAGCACCACCAAGCACAACGAAGCACCACGAAGCACATACGATGCACCACGAAGCTCCACGAAACACCACCAAGCACCACCAAGCACCACCAAGCACCACGAAGCACCACGAAGCACCACGAAGCACCACGAAGCACCACCAAGCACCACCAAGCACCACCAAGCACCACGAAGCACCACCAAGCACCACCAAGCACCACGAAGCACCACGTAGCACCACCAAGCACCACCAAGCACCACGAAGCACCACCAAGCACCACGAAGCACCACGAAGCACCACGAAGCACCACCAAGCACGAACAAGCACCACGAAGCACATACGATGCACCACGAAGCTCCACGAAGCACCACCAAGCACCACCAAGCACCACGAAGCACCACGAAGCACCACGAAGCACCACGAAGCACCACCAAGCACCACCAAGCACCACGAAGCACCACCAAGCACCACCAAGCACCACGAAGCACCACGTAGCACCACCAAGCACCACCAAGCACCACGAAGCACCACCAAGCACCACGAAGCACCACCAAGCACCACGAAGCACCACGAAGCACCACGAAGCACCACCAAGCACGAACAAGCACCACGAAGCACCACCAATCACCACGAAGCAACACGAAGCACCACGAAGCACCACCAAGCACCACGAAGCACCACGAAGCACCACCAAGCACCACGAAGGACCACGAAGAACCACGAAGCTCCACGAAGCACAACGAAGCACCACCAAGCACAACGAACTACCACGAAGCACATACGATGCACCACGAAGCTCCACGAAGCACCACCAAGCACCACCAAGCACCACGAAGCACCACGAAGCACCACGAAGCACCACGAAGCACCACCAAGCACCACCAAGCACCACCAAGCACCACGAAGCACCACCAAGCACCACCAAGCACCACGAAGCACCACGTAGCACCACCAAGCACCACCAAGCACCACGAAGCACCACGAAGCACCACCAAGCACCACCAAGCACGAACAAGCACCACGAAGCACCACCAAGCACCACGAAGGACCACGAAGCACCACGAAGCACCAAAAAGCTCCACCAAGCACCACGAAGCAACACGAAGCACCACGAAGCACCACCTAGCACCACCAAGCACCACCAAGCACCACGAAGCAACACGAAGCACCACGAAGCACCACCAAGCACCACGAAGCACCACGAAGCACCACGAAGCACCACCAAGCACCACGAAGGACCACGAAGCACCACCAAGCACCACGAAGCACCACGAAGCACCACCAAGCACCACCAAGCACGAACAAGCACCACGAAGCACCACCAAGCACCACGAAGGACCACGAAGCACCACGAAGCACCACGAAGCTCCACCAAGCACCACGAAGCAACACGAAGCACCACGAAGCACCACGAAGCACCACGAAGCACCACCAAGCACCACCAAGCACCACGAAGCACCACCAAGCACCACGAAGCAACACGAAGCACCACGAAGCACCACCAAGCACCACGAAGCACCACGAAGCACCACCAAGCACCACGAAGCACCACCAAGCACCACGAAGCACCACGAAGCACCACCAAGCACCACGAAGCATCACGAAGAACCACGAAGGACCACGCAGCACCACGAAGCACCACGAAGCTCCACCAAGCACCACGAAGCAACACGAAGCACCACGAAGCACCACGAAGCACCACGAAGCACCACCAAGCACCACGAAGCACCACGAAGCACCACCAAGCACCACGAAGCATCACGAAGAACCACGAAGCACCACCAAGCACCACGAAGCACCACGAAGCACCAGGAAGCACCACCAAGCACCACGAAGCACCACCAAGCACCACGAAGCATCACCAGGCACCACGAAGCTCCATGAAGAACCACCAAGCACCACGAAGCACCACGAAGCACCACGAAGCACCACGAAGCACCACGAAGCACCACGAAACACCACGAAGCACCACCAAGCATCACCAAGCACCACGAAGCACCACGAAGCACCACGAAGCACCACCAAGCACCACCAAGCACCAACAAGCACCACGAAGCACCACCAAGCACCACGAAGGACCACGAAGCACCACCAAGCACCACGAAGGACCACGAAGCACCACGAAGCACCACGAAGCTCCACCAAGCACCACGAAGCAACACGACGCACCACGAAGCACCACGAAGCACCACGAAGCACCACGAAGCACCACGAAGCTCCACGAAGCACAACGAAGCACCACCAAGCACAACGAAGCACCACGAAGCACATACGATGCACCACGAAGCTCCACGAAGCACCACCAAGCACCACCAAGCACCACGAAGCACCACGAAGCACCACCAAGCACCAGAAAGCACCACCAAGCTACACGAAGCACCACGAAGCACCACGAAGCCCCACGACGCACCACCAAGCACCACCAAGCACCACCAAGCACCACGAAGCACCACCAAGCACCACCAAGCACCACGAAGCACCACGTAGCACCACCAAGCACCACCAAGCACCACGAAGCACCACGAAGCACCACCAAGCACCACCAAGCACCACGAAGCACCACGAAACACCACGAAGCACCACCATGCATCACCAAGCACCACGAAGCACCACGTAGCACCAGCAATCACCACCAAGCACCACGAAGCACCACGAAGCACCACCAACCACCACCAAGCACCAACAAGCACCACGAAGCACCACCAAGCACCACGAAGGACCACGAAGCACCACGAAGCACGACGAAGCTCCACCAAGCACCACGAAGCAACACGAAGCACCACGAAGCACCACGAAGCACCACGAAGCACCACGAAGCACCACGAAGCACCACGAAGCACCACCAAGCACCACCAAGCACCACCAAGCACCACCAAGCACCACCAAGCACCACGAAGCACCACGTAGCACCACGAAGCACCACGAAGCACCACCAAGCACCACCAAGCACGAACAAGCACCACGAAGCATCACCAAGCACCACGAAGGACCACGAAGCACCACGAAGCACCACGAAGCTCCACCAAGCACCACGAAGCAACACGAAGCACCACGAAGCACCACGAAGCACCGCGAAGCACCACCAAGCCCCACCAAGCACCACCAAGCACCACGAAGCACCAAGAAGCACCACCAAGCACCACGAAGCAACACGAAGCACCACGAAGCACCACCAACCACCACGAAGCACCACGAAGCAACACCAAGCACCACGAAGCATCACGAAGAACCACCAAGCACGAACAAGCACCACGAAGCACCACCAAGCACCACCAAGCACGAACAAGCACCACGAAGCACCACCAAGCACCACGAAGGACCACGAAGCACCACGAAGCACCACGAAGCTCCACCAAGCACCACGCAGCAACACGAAGCACCACGAAGCACCACGAAGCACCACGAAGCACCACCAAGCACCACCAAGCACCACGAAGCACCACCAAGCACCACCAAGCACCACGAAGCACCAAGAAGCACCACCAAGCACCACGAAGCAACACGAAGCACCACGAAGCACCACCAAGCACCACGAAGCACCACGAAGCACCACCAAGCACCACGAAGCATCACGAAGAACCACGAAGCACCACCAAGCACCACGAAGCACCACGAAGCACCAGGAAGCACCACCAAGCACCACGAAGCACCACCAAGCACCACGAAGCATCACCAGGCACCACGAAGCTCCATGAAGAACCACCAAGCACCACGAAGCACCACGAAGCACCACGAAGCACCACGAAGCACCACGAAGCACCACGAAACACCACGAAGCACCACCAAGCATCACCAAGCACCACGAAGCACCACGAAGCACCGGCAAGCACCAGCAAGCACCACGAAGCACCACGAAGCACCACCAAGCACCACCAAGCACCAACAAGCACCACGAAGCACCACCAAGCACCACCAAGCACCACGAAGGACCACGAAGCACCACGAAGCACCACGAAGCTCCACCAAGCACCACGAAGCAACACGAAGCACCACGAAGCACCACGAAGCACCACGAAGCACCACGAAGCTCCACGAAGCACAACGAAGCACCACCAAGCACAACGAAGCACCACGAAGCACATACGATGCACCACGAAGCTCCACGAAGCACCACCAAGCACTACCAAGCACCACGAAGCACCACGAAGCACCACCAAGCACCAGAAAGCACCACCAAGCTACACGAAGCACCACGAAGCACCACGAAGCCCCACGACGCTTCACCAAGCACCACCAAGCACCACCAAGCACCACGAAGCACCACCAAGCACCACCAAGCACCACGAAGCACCACGTAGCACCACCAAGCACCACCAAGCACCACGAAGCACCACGAAGCACCACCAAGCACCACCAAGCACCACGAAGCACCACGAAGCACCACGAAACACCACGAAGCACCACCATGCATCACCAAGCACCACGAAGCACCACGTAGCACCAGCAATCACCACCAAGCACCACGAAGCACCACGAAGCACCACCAACCACCACCAAGCACCAACAAGCACCACGAAGCACCACCAAGCACCACGAAGGACCACGAAGCACCACGAAGCACCACGAAGCTCCACCAAGCACCACCAAGCACGAACAAGCACCACGAAGCACCACCAAGCACCACAAAGGACCACGAAGCACCACGAAGCACCACGAAGCTCCACCAAGCACCACGAAGCAACACGAAGCACCACGAAGCACCACGAAGCACCACGAAGCACCACCAAGCACCACCAAGCACCAAGAAGCACCAAGAAGCACCACGAAGCAACACGAAGCACCACGAAGCACCACCAAGCACCACGAAGCAACACGAAGCACCACGATGCACCACGATGCACCACCAAGCACCACGAAGGACCACGAAGCACCACGGAGCTCCACGAAGCACAACGAAGCACCACCAAGCACAACGAAGCACCACGAAGCACATACGATGCACCACGAAGCTCCACGAAGCACAACGAAGCACCACCAAGCACAACGAAGCACCACGAAGCACATACGATGCACCACGAAGCTCCACGAAGCACCACCAAGCACCACCAAGCACCACCAAGCACCACGAAGCACCACAAAGCACCACCAAGCACCAGAAAGCACCACCAAGCTACACGAAGCACCACGAAGCTCCACGAAGCCCCACGACGCACCACCAAGCACCAACAAGCACCACCAAGCACGAACAAGCACCACGAAGCACCACCAAGCACCACGAAGGACCACGAAGCACCACGAAGCACCAAAAAGCTCCACCAAGCACCACGAAGCAACACGAAGCACCACGAAGCACCACGAAGCACCACCAAGCACCACCAAGCACCACCAAGCACCACGAAGCAACACGAAGCACCACGAAGCACCACCAAGCACCACGAAGCACCACAAAGCACCACCAAGCACCACGAAGCATCACGAAGAACCACGAAGGACCACGAAGCACCACGCAGCACCACGAAGCTCCACTAAGCACCACGAAGCAACACGAAGCACCACGAAGCACCACGAAGAACCACGAAGCACCACCAAGCACCACGAAGCACCACCAAGCACCACCAAGCACCACGAAGCACCACGAAGCACCACGAAGCACCACCAAGCACCACGAAGCACCACCAAGCACCACCAAGCACCACCAAGCACCACCAAGCACCACGGAGCACCACGAAGCACCACGAAGCACCACCAAGCACCACGAAGCACCACGAAGCACCACGAAGCACCACGAAGCACCACGAAGCACCACGAAGCACCACCAAGCACCACCAAGCACCACCAAGCACCACCAAGCACCACCAAGCACCACCAAGCACCACGAAGCACCACGTAGCACCACGAAGCACCACGAAGCACCACCAAGCACCACCAAGCACGAACAAGCACCACGAAGCATCACCAAGCACCACGAAGGACCACGAAGCACCACGAAGCACCACGAAGCTCCACCAAGCACCACGAAGCAACACGAAGCACCACGAAGCACCACGAAGCACCGCGAAGCACCACCAAGCACCACCAAGCACCACCAAGCACCACGAAGCACCAAGAAGCACCACCAAGCACCACGAAGCAACACGAAGCACCACGAAGCACCACCAACCACCACGAAGCACCACGAAGCAACACCAAGCACCACGAAGCATCACGAAGAACCACCAAGCACGAACAAGCACCACGAAGCACCACCAAGCACCACCAAGCACGAACAAGCACCACGAAGCACCACCAAGCACCACGAAGGACCACGAAGCACCACGAAGCACCACGAAGCTCCACCAAGCACCACGCAGCAACACGAAGCACCACGAAGCACCACGAAGCACCACGAAGCACCACCAAGCACCACCAAGCACCACGAAGCACCACCAAGCACCACCAAGCACCACGAAGCACCAAGAAGCACCACCAAGCACCACGAAGCAACACGAAGCACCACGAAGCACCACCAAGCACCACGAAGCACCACGAAGCACCACCAAGCACCACGAAGCATCACGAAGAACCACGAAGCACCACCAAGCACCACGAAGCACCACGAAGCACCAGGAAGCACCACCAAGCACCACGAAGCACCACCAAGCACCACGAAGCATCACCAGGCACCACGAAGCTCCATGAAGAACCACCAAGCACCACGAAGCACCACGAAGCACCACGAAGCACCACGAAGCACCACGAAGCACCACGAAACACCACGAAGCACCACCAAGCATCACCAAGCACCACGAAGCACCACGAAGCACCGGCAAGCACCAGCAAGCACCACGAAGCACCACGAAGCACCACCAAGCACCACCAAGCACCAACAAGCACCACGAAGCACCACCAAGCACCACCAAGCACCACGAAGGACCACGAAGCACCACGAAGCACCACGAAGCTCCACCAAGCACCACGAAGCAACACGAAGCACCACGAAGCACCACGAAGCACCACGAAGCACCACGAAGCTCCACGAAGCACAACGAAGCACCACCAAGCACAACGAAGCACCACGAAGCACATACGATGCACCACGAAGCTCCACGAAGCACCACCAAGCACTACCAAGCACCACGAAGCACCACGAAGCACCACCAAGCACCAGAAAGCACCACCAAGCTACACGAAGCACCACGAAGCACCACGAAGCCCCACGACGCTTCACCAAGCACCACCAAGCACCACCAAGCACCACGAAGCACCACCAAGCACCACCAAGCACCACGAAGCACCACGTAGCACCACCAAGCACCACCAAGCACCACGAAGCACCACGAAGCACCACCAAGCACCACCAAGCACCACGAAGCACCACGAAGCACCACGAAACACCACGAAGCACCACCATGCATCACCAAGCACCACGAAGCACCACGTAGCACCAGCAATCACCACCAAGCACCACGAAGCACCACGAAGCACCACCAACCACCACCAAGCACCAACAAGCACCACGAAGCACCACCAAGCACCACGAAGGACCACGAAGCACCACGAAGCACCACGAAGCTCCACCAAGCACCACCAAGCACGAACAAGCACCACGAAGCACCACCAAGCACCACAAAGGACCACGAAGCACCACGAAGCACCACGAAGCTCCACCAAGCACCACGAAGCAACACGAAGCACCACGAAGCACCACGAAGCACCACGAAGCACCACCAAGCACCACCAAGCACCAAGAAGCACCAAGAAGCACCACGAAGCAACACGAAGCACCACGAAGCACCACCAAGCACCACGAAGCAACACGAAGCACCACGATGCACCACGATGCACCACCAAGCACCACGAAGGACCACGAAGCACCACGGAGCTCCACGAAGCACAACGAAGCACCACCAAGCACAACGAAGCACCACGAAGCACATACGATGCACCACGAAGCTCCACGAAGCACAACGAAGCACCACCAAGCACAACGAAGCACCACGAAGCACATACGATGCACCACGAAGCTCCACGAAGCACCACCAAGCACCACCAAGCACCACGAAGCACCACAAAGCACCACCAAGCACCAGAAAGCACCACCAAGCTACACGAAGCACCACGAAGCTCCACGAAGCCCCACGACGCACCACCAAGCACCAACAAGCACCACCAAGCACGAACAAGCACCACGAAGCACCACCAAGCACCACGAAGGACCACGAAGCACCACGAAGCACCAAAAAGCTCCACCAAGCACCACGAAGCAACACGAAGCACCACGAAGCACCACGAAGCACCACCAAGCACCACCAAGCACCACCAAGCACCACGAAGCAACACGAAGCACCACGAAGCACCACCAAGCACCACGAAGCACCACAAAGCACCACCAAGCACCACGAAGCATCACGAAGAACCACGAAGGACCACGAAGCACCACGCAGCACCACGAAGCTCCACTAAGCACCACGAAGCAACACGAAGCACCACGAAGCACCACGAAGAACCACGAAGCACCACCAAGCACCACGAAGCACCACCAAGCACCACCAAGCACCACGAAGCACCACGAAGCACCACGAAGCACCACCAAGCACCACGAAGCACCACCAAGCACCACCAAGCACCACCAAGCACCACCAAGCACCACGGAGCACCACGAAGCACCACGAAGCACCACCAAGCACCACGAAGCACCACGAAGCACCACCAAGCACCACCAAGCACCACGAAGCACGACGATGCACCACCAAGCACCACCAAGCACCACCAAGCACCACCAAGCACCACGAAGCACCACGAAGCACCACGAAGCACCACGAAGCACCACGAAGCACCACCAAGCACCACCAAGCACCACCAAGCACCACCAAGCACCACGAAGCAACACGAAGCACCACGAAGCACCACCAAGCACCACGAAGCACCACCAAGCACCACGAAGCACCACGAAGCACCACCAAGCACCACGAAGCATCACGAAGAACCACGAAGGACCACGAAGCACCACGAAGCACCACGAAGCTCCACCAAGCACCACGAAGCAACACGAAGCACCACGAAGCACCACGAAGCACCACGAAGCACCACGAAGCACCACGAAGCACCACCAAGCACCACGAAGCACCACGAAGCACCACGAAGCACCACGAAGCACCAGCAAGTACCACCAAGCACCATGAAGCACCACGAAGCACCACCAAGCACCACCTAGCACCAACAAGCACCACGAAGCACCACCAAGCACCACGAAGGACCACGAAGCACCACCAAGCACCACGAAGCACCACGAAGCACCACCAAGCACCACCAAGCACGAACAAGCACCACGAAGCACCACCAAGCACCACGAAGGACCACGAAGCACCACGAAGCACCACGAAGCACCACCAAGCACCACCAAGCACGAACAAGCACCACGAAGCACCACCAAGCACCACGAAGGACCACGAAGCACCACGAAGCACCACGAAGCTCCACCAAGCACCACGAAGCACCACGAAGCTCCACCAAGCACCACGAAGCAACACGAAGCACCACGAAGCAACACGAAGCACCACGAAGCACCACGAAGCACCACGAAGCACCATCAAGCACCACCAAGCACCAAGAAGCACCACGAAGCACCACCAAGCACCACGAAGGACCACGAAGCACCACCAAGCACCACGAAGCACCACGAAGCACCACGAAGCACCACCAAGCACCACCAAGCACGAACAAGCACCACGAAGCACCACCAAGCACCACGAAGGACCACGAAGCACCACGAAGCACCACGAAGCACCACCAAGCACCACCAAGCACGAACAAGCACCACGAAGCACCACCAAGCACCACGAAGGACCACGAAGCACCACGAAGGACCACGAAGCACCACGAAGCACCACGAAGCTCCACCAAGCACCACGAAGCAACACGAAGCACCACGAAGCACCACGAAGCACCACGAAGCACCACCAAGCACCACCAAGCACCACGAAGCACCACCAAGCACCACGAGGCACCACGAAGCTCCACCAAGCACCACGAAGCAACACGAAGCACCACCAAGCACCACGAAGGACCACGAAGCACCACGAAGGACCACGAAGCACCACGAAGCACCACGAAGCTCCACCAAGCACCACGAAGCAACACGAAGCACCACGAAGCACCACGAAGCACCACGAAGCACCACGAAGCTCCACCAAGCACCACGAAGCAACACGAAGCACCACGAAGCACCACGAAGCACCACGAAGCACCACCAAGCACCACCAAGCACCACGAAGCACCACCAAGCACCACGAGGCACCACGAAGCACCACCAAGCAACACGAAGCACCACCATGCACCACCAAGCACCACCAAGCACCACCAAGCACCACGAAGCAACACGGAGCACCACGAAGCACCACGAAGCACCACGAAGCACCACGAAACACCACCCAGCACCACGAAGAACCACGAAGCACCACGAAGCACCACGAAGCACCACCTAGCACCATCAAGCACCACCAAGCACCACCAAGCACCACGAAGCACCACGAAGCACCACCAAGCACCACCAAGCACGAACAAGCACCACGAAGCACCACCAAGCACCACGAAGGACCACGAAGCACCACGAAGCACCAAAAAGCTCCACCAAGCACCACGAAGCAACACGAAGCACCACGAAGCACCACCAAGCACCACGAAGCATCACGAAGAACCACGAAGCACCACCAAGCACCACGAAGCACCACCAAGCACCACCAAGCACCAAGAAGCACCAAGAAGCACCACCAAGCACCACGAAGCAACACGAAGCACCACGAAGCACCACGAAGCACCACCAAGCACCACGAAGCACCACGAAGCACCACCAAGCACCACGAAGCATCACGAAGAACCACGAAGCACCACCAAGCACCACGAAGCACCACCAAGCACCACCAAGCACCACCAAGCACCACCAAGCACCACCAAGCACCACGAAGCACCACGAAGCACCACGATGCACCACCAAGCACCACGAAGCACCACCAAGCACCACGAAGCACCACGAAGCACCACCAAGCACCACCAAGCACGAACAAGCACCACGATGCACCACCAAGCACCACGAAGGACCACGAAGCACCACGAAGCACCAAAAAGCTCCACCAAGCACCACGAAGCAACACGAAGCACCACGAAGCACCACCAAGCACCACGAAGCATCACGAAGAACCACGAAGCACCACCAAGCACCACGAAGCACCACCAAGCACCACCAAGCACCACCAAGCACCACCAAGCACCACGAAGCACCACGAAGCACCACGATGCACCACCAAGCACCACGAAGGACCACGAAGCACCACGAAGCTCCACGAAGCACAACGAAGCACCACCAAGCACAACGAAGCACCACGAAGCACATACGATGCACCACCAAGCACCACCAAGCACCACCAAGCACCACGAAGCACCACCAAGCACCACGAAGCACCACCAAGCACCACGAAGCAACACGAAGCACCACGAAGCACCACCAAGCACCACGAAGCACCACCAAGCACCACGAAGCACCACGAAGCACCACCAAGCACCACGAAGCATCACGAAGAACCACGAAGGACCACGAAGCACCACGAAGCACCACGAAGCTCCACCAAGCACCACGAAGCAACACGAAGCACCACGAAGCACCACGAAGCACCACGAAGCACCACGAAGCACCACGAAGCACCACGAAGCACCACGAAGCACCACGAAGCACCACGAAGCACCAGCAAGTACCACCAAGCACCATGAAGCACCACGAAGCACCACGAAGCACCACCTAGCACCAACAAGCACCACGAAGCACCACCAAGCACCACGAAGGACCACGAAGCACCACCAAGCACCACGAAGCACCACGAAGCACCACCAAGCACCACCAAGCACGAACAAGCACCACGAAGCACCACCAAGCACCACGAAGGACCACGAAGCACCACGAAGCACCACGAAGCACCACCAAGCACCACCAAGCACGAACAAGCACCACGAAGCACCACCAAGCACCACGAAGGACCACGAAGCACCACGAAGCACCACGAAGCTCCACCAAGCACCACGAAGCAACACGAAGCACCACGAAGCAACACGAAGCACCACGAAGCACCACGAAGCACCACGAAGCACCATCAAGCACCACCAAGCACCAAGAAGCACCACGAAGCACCACCAAGCACCACGAAGGACCACGAAGCACCACCAAGCACCACGAAGCACCACGAAGCACCACCAAGCACCACCAAGCACGAACAAGCACCACGAAGCACCACCAAGCACCACGAAGGACCACGAAGCACCACGAAGCACCACGAAGCACCACCAAGCACCACCAAGCACGAACAAGCACCACGAAGCACCACCAAGCACCACGAAGGACCACGAAGCACCACGAAGGACCATGAAGCACCACGAAGCACCACGAAGCTCCACCAAGCACCACGAAGCAACACGAAGCACCACGAAGCACCACGAAGCACCACGAAGCACCACCAAGCACCACCAAGCACCACGAAGCACCACCAAGCACCACGAGGCACCACGAAGCACCACCAAGCACCACGAAGCACCACCATGCACCACCAAGCACCACCAAGCACCACCAAGCACCACGAAGCAACACGGAGCACCACGATGCACCACGAAGCACCACCAAGCACCACGAAGCATCACGAAGAACCACGAAGCACCAGCAAGCACCACGAAGCACCACCAAGCACCACCAAGCACCACCAAGCACCACCAAGCACCACCAAGCACCACGAAGCACCACGAAGCACCACGATGCACCACCAAGCACCACGAAGGACCACGAAGCTCCACGAAGCACAACGGAGCACCACCAAGCACAACGAAGCACCACGAAGCACATACGATGCACCACGAAGCACATACGATGCACCACGAAGCTCCACGAAGCACAACGAAGCACCACCAAGCACAACGAAGCACCACGAAGCACATACGATGCACCACGAAGCTCCACGAAGCACCACCAAGCACCACCAAGCACCACGAAGCACCACAAAGCACCACCAAGCACCAGAAAGCACCACCAAGCTACATGAAGCACCACGAAGCACCACGAAGCCCCACGACGCACCACCAAGCACCACCAAGCACCACCAAGCACGAACAAGCACCACGAAGCACCACCAAGCACCACGAAGGACCACGAAGCACCACGAAGCACCAAAAAGCTCCACCAAGCACCACGAAGCAACACGAAGCACCACGAAGCACCACGAAGCACCACGAAGCACCACCAAGCACCACCAAGCACCACCAAACACCACGAAGCAACACGAAGCACCACGAAGCACCACCAAGCACCACGAAGCACCACAAAGCACCACCAAGCACCACGAAGCATCACGAAGAACCACGAAGGACCACGAAGCACCACGAAGCACCACGAAGCTCCACCAAGCACCACGAAGCAACACGAAGCACCACGAAGCACCACGAAGCACCACGAAGCACCACCAAGCACCACGAAGCACCACCAAGCACCACCAAGCACCACGAAGCACCACGAAGCACCACGAAGCACCACCAAGCACCACGAAGCACCACGAAGCACCACCAAGCACCACCAAGCACCACGAAGCACGACGATGCACCACCAAGCACCACCAAGCACCACCAAGCACCACCAAGCACCACGAAGCACCACGAAGCACCACGAAGCACCACCAAGCACCACCAAGCACCACCAAGCACCACGAAGCACCACCAAGCACCACGAAGCAACACGAAGCACCACGAAGCACCACCAAGCACCACGAAGCACCACCAAGCACCACGAAGCACCACGAAGCACCACCAAGCACCACCAAGCACCACGAAGCATCACGAAGAACCACGAAGGACCACGAAGCACCACGAAGCACCACGAAGCACCACGAAGCACCACCAAGCACCACCAAGCACCACCAAGCACCACCAAGCACCACCAAGCACCACGGAGCACCACGAAGCACCACGAAGCACCACCAAGCACCACGAAGCACCACGAAGCACCACCAAGCACCACCAAGCACCACGAAGCACGACGATGCACCACCAAGCACCACCAAGCACCACCAAGCACCACGAAGCACCACGAAGCACCACGAAGCTCCATGAAGAACCACCAAGCACCACGAAGCACCACGAAGCACCACGAAGCACCACGAAGCACCACGAAACACCACGAAGCACCACCAAGCATCACCAAGCACCACGAAGCACCACGAAGCACCGGCAAGCACCACCAATCACCACGAAGCACCACGAAGGACCACCAAGCTCCACCAAGCACCAACAAGCACCACGAAGCACCACCAAGCACCACGAAGGACCACGAAGCACCACGAAGCACCACGAAGCTCCACCAAGCACCACCAAGCACCACCAAGCACCACCAAGCACCACCAAGCACCACCAAGCACCACCAAGCACCACGAAGCACCACGTAGCACCACCAAGCACCACCAAGCACCACGAAGCACCACGAAGCACCACCAAGCACCACCAAGCACGAACAAGCACCACGAAGCACCACCAACCACCACGAAGCACCACGAAGCACCACGATGCACCACCAAGCACCACGAAGGACCACGAAGGACCACGAAGCACCACGAAGCACAACGAAGCACCACCAAGCACCACCAAGCACCACCAAGCACCACCAAGCACCACGGAGCACCACGAAGCACCACGAAGCCCCACCAAGCACCACGAAGCACCACGAAGCACCACCAAGCACCACCAAGCACCACGAAGCACGACGATGCACCACCAAGCACCACCAAGCACCACCAAGCACCACGAAGCACCACGAAGCACCACGAAGCTCCATGAAGAACCACCAAGCACCACGAAGCACCACGAAGCACCACGAAGCACCACGAAGCACCACGAAACACCACGAAGCACCACCAAGCATCACCAAGCACCACGAAGCACCACGAAGCACCGGCAAGCACCACCAATCACCACGAAGCACCACGAAGGACCACCAAGCTCCACCAAGCACCAACAAGCACCACGAAGCACCACCAAGCACCACGAAGGACCACGAAGCACCACGAAGCACCACGAAGCTCCACCAAGCACCACCAAGCACCACCAAGCACCACCAAGCACCACCAAGCACCACCAAGCACCACCAAGCACCACGAAGCACCACGTAGCACCACCAAGCACCACCAAGCACCACGAAGCACCACGAAGCACCACCAAGCACCACCAAGCACGAACAAGCACCACGAAGCACCACCAACCACCACGAAGCACCACGAAGCACCACGATGCACCACCAAGCACCACGAAGGACCACGAAGGACCACGAAGCACCACGAAGCACAACGAAGCACCACCAAGCACAACGAAGCACCACGAAGCACATACGATGCACCACGAAGCTCCACGAAGCACCACCAAGCACCACCAAGCACCACGAAGCACCACGAAGCACCACCAAGAACCAGAAAGCACAACCAAGCTACACGAAGCACCACGAAGCGCCACGAAGCCCCACGACGCACCACCAAGCACCACCAAGCACCACCAAGCACCACGAAGCACCACCAAGCACCACCAAGCACCACGAAGCACCACGTAGCACCACCAAGCACCACCAAGCACCACGAAGCACCACGAAGCACCACCAAGCACCACCAAGCACCACGAAGCACCACGAAGCACCACCAAGCACCACCAAGCACGAACAAGCACCACGAAGCACCACCAAGCACCACGAAGGACCACGAAGCACCACGAAGCACCACCAACTACCACGAAGGACCACGAAGCACCACGAAGCACCACGAAGCTCCACCAAGCACCACGAAGCAACACGAAGCACCACGAAGCACCACGAAGCAGCACGAAGCACCACGAAGCACCACGAAGCACCACCAAGCACCACGAAGCACCACCAAGCACCACCAAGCACCACCAAGCACCACCAAGCACCACGAAGGACCACGAAGCACCACGAAGCACCACGAAGCTCCACCAAGCACCACGAAGCAACACGAAGCACCACGAAGCACCACGAAGCACCACGAAGTACCACCAAGCACCACCAAGCACCACGAAGCACCAAGAAGCACCACCAAGCACCACGAAGCAACACGAAGCACCACGAAGCACCACGAAGCACCACCAAGCACCACGAAGCATCACGAAGAGCCACGAAGCACCACCAAGCACCACGAAGCACCACCAAGCACCACCAAGCACCTCCAAGCACCACCAAGCACCACCAAGCACCACCAAGCACCACGAAGCACCACGAAGCACCACGAAGCACCACCTAGCACCATCAAGCACCACCAAGCACCACCAAGCACCACGAAGCACCACGAAGCACCACCAAGCACCACCAAGCACGAACAAGCACCACGAAGCACCACCAAGCACCACGAAGGACCACGAAGCACCACGAAGCACCAAAAAGCTCCACCAAGCACCACGAAGCAACACGAAGCACCACGAAGCACCACCAAGCACCACGAAGCATCACGAAGAACCACGAAGCACCACCAAGCACCACGAAGCACCACCAAGCACCACCAAGCACCAAGAAGCACCAAGAAGCACCACCAAGCACCACGAAGCAACACGAAGCACCACGAAGCACCACGAAGCACCACCAAGCACCACGAAGCACCACGAAGCACCACCAAGCACCACGAAGCATCACGAAGAACCACGAAGCACCACCAAGCACCACGAAGCACCACCAAGCACCACCAAGCACCACCAAGCACCACCAAGCACCACCAAGCACCACGAAGCACCACGAAGCACCACGATGCACCACCAAGCACCACGAAGCACCACCAAGCACCACGAAGCACCACGAAGCACCACCAAGCACCACCAAGCACGAACAAGCACCACGATGCACCACCAAGCACCACGAAGGACCACGAAGCACCACGAAGCACCAAAAAGCTCCACCAAGCACCACGAAGCAACACGAAGCACCACGAAGCACCACCAAGCACCACGAAGCATCACGAAGAACCACGAAGCACCACCAAGCACCACGAAGCACCACCAAGCACCACCAAGCACCACCAAGCACCACCAAGCACCACGAAGCACCACGAAGCACCACGATGCACCACCAAGCACCACGAAGGACCACGAAGCACCACGAAGCTCCACGAAGCACAACGAAGCACCACCAAGCACAACGAAGCACCACGAAGCACATACGATGCACCACCAAGCACCACCAAGCACCACCAAGCACCACGAAGCACCACCAAGCACCACGAAGCACCACCAAGCACCACGAAGCAACACGAAGCACCACGAAGCACCACCAAGCACCACGAAGCACCACCAAGCACCACGAAGCACCACGAAGCACCACCAAGCACCACGAAGCATCACGAAGAACCACGAAGGACCACGAAGCACCACGAAGCACCACGAAGCTCCACCAAGCACCACGAAGCAACACGAAGCACCACGAAGCACCACGAAGCACCACGAAGCACCACGAAGCACCACGAAGCACCACGAAGCACCACGAAGCACCACGAAGCACCACGAAGCACCAGCAAGTACCACCAAGCACCATGAAGCACCACGAAGCACCACGAAGCACCACCTAGCACCAACAAGCACCACGAAGCACCACCAAGCACCACGAAGGACCACGAAGCACCACCAAGCACCACGAAGCACCACGAAGCACCACCAAGCACCACCAAGCACGAACAAGCACCACGAAGCACCACCAAGCACCACGAAGGACCACGAAGCACCACGAAGCACCACGAAGCACCACCAAGCACCACCAAGCACGAACAAGCACCACGAAGCACCACCAAGCACCACGAAGGACCACGAAGCACCACGAAGCACCACGAAGCTCCACCAAGCACCACGAAGCAACACGAAGCACCACGAAGCAACACGAAGCACCACGAAGCACCACGAAGCACCACGAAGCACCATCAAGCACCACCAAGCACCAAGAAGCACCACGAAGCACCACCAAGCACCACGAAGGACCACGAAGCACCACCAAGCACCACGAAGCACCACGAAGCACCACCAAGCACCACCAAGCACGAACAAGCACCACGAAGCACCACCAAGCACCACGAAGGACCACGAAGCACCACGAAGCACCACGAAGCACCACCAAGCACCACCAAGCACGAACAAGCACCACGAAGCACCACCAAGCACCACGAAGGACCACGAAGCACCACGAAGGACCATGAAGCACCACGAAGCACCACGAAGCTCCACCAAGCACCACGAAGCAACACGAAGCACCACGAAGCACCACGAAGCACCACGAAGCACCACCAAGCACCACCAAGCACCACGAAGCACCACCAAGCACCACGAGGCACCACGAAGCACCACCAAGCACCACGAAGCACCACCATGCACCACCAAGCACCACCAAGCACCACCAAGCACCACGAAGCAACACGGAGCACCACGATGCACCACGAAGCACCACCAAGCACCACGAAGCATCACGAAGAACCACGAAGCACCAGCAAGCACCACGAAGCACCACCAAGCACCACCAAGCACCACCAAGCACCACCAAGCACCACCAAGCACCACGAAGCACCACGAAGCACCACGATGCACCACCAAGCACCACGAAGGACCACGAAGCTCCACGAAGCACAACGGAGCACCACCAAGCACAACGAAGCACCACGAAGCACATACGATGCACCACGAAGCACATACGATGCACCACGAAGCTCCACGAAGCACAACGAAGCACCACCAAGCACAACGAAGCACCACGAAGCACATACGATGCACCACGAAGCTCCACGAAGCACCACCAAGCACCACCAAGCACCACGAAGCACCACAAAGCACCACCAAGCACCAGAAAGCACCACCAAGCTACATGAAGCACCACGAAGCACCACGAAGCCCCACGACGCACCACCAAGCACCACCAAGCACCACCAAGCACGAACAAGCACCACGAAGCACCACCAAGCACCACGAAGGACCACGAAGCACCACGAAGCACCAAAAAGCTCCACCAAGCACCACGAAGCAACACGAAGCACCACGAAGCACCACGAAGCACCACGAAGCACCACCAAGCACCACCAAGCACCACCAAACACCACGAAGCAACACGAAGCACCACGAAGCACCACCAAGCACCACGAAGCACCACAAAGCACCACCAAGCACCACGAAGCATCACGAAGAACCACGAAGGACCACGAAGCACCACGAAGCACCACGAAGCTCCACCAAGCACCACGAAGCAACACGAAGCACCACGAAGCACCACGAAGCACCACGAAGCACCACCAAGCACCACGAAGCACCACCAAGCACCACCAAGCACCACGAAGCACCACGAAGCACCACGAAGCACCACCAAGCACCACGAAGCACCACGAAGCACCACCAAGCACCACCAAGCACCACGAAGCACGACGATGCACCACCAAGCACCACCAAGCACCACCAAGCACCACCAAGCACCACGAAGCACCACGAAGCACCACGAAGCACCACCAAGCACCACCAAGCACCACCAAGCACCACGAAGCACCACCAAGCACCACGAAGCAACACGAAGCACCACGAAGCACCACCAAGCACCACGAAGCACCACCAAGCACCACGAAGCACCACGAAGCACCACCAAGCACCACCAAGCACCACGAAGCATCACGAAGAACCACGAAGGACCACGAAGCACCACGAAGCACCACGAAGCACCACGAAGCACCACCAAGCACCACCAAGCACCACCAAGCACCACCAAGCACCACCAAGCACCACGGAGCACCACGAAGCACCACGAAGCACCACCAAGCACCACGAAGCACCACGAAGCACCACCAAGCACCACCAAGCACCACGAAGCACGACGATGCACCACCAAGCACCACCAAGCACCACCAAGCACCACGAAGCACCACGAAGCACCACGAAGCTCCATGAAGAACCACCAAGCACCACGAAGCACCACGAAGCACCACGAAACACCACGAAGCACCACCAAGCATCACCAAGCACCACGAAGCACCACGAAGCACCGGCAAGCACCACCAATCACCACGAAGCACCACGAAGGACCACCAAGCTCCACCAAGCACCAACAAGCACCACGAAGCACCACCAAGCACCACGAAGGACCACGAAGCACCACGAAGCACCACGAAGCTCCACCAAGCACCACCAAGCACCACCAAGCACCACCAAGCACCACCAAGCACCACCAAGCACCACCAAGCACCACGAAGCACCACGTAGCACCACCAAGCACCACCAAGCACCACGAAGCACCACGAAGCACCACCAAGCACCACCAAGCACGAACAAGCACCACGAAGCACCACCAACCACCACGAAGCACCACGAAGCACCACGATGCACCACCAAGCACCACGAAGGACCACGAAGGACCACGAAGCACCACGAAGCACAACGAAGCACCACCAAGCACCACCAAGCACCACCAAGCACCACCAAGCACCACGGAGCACCACGAAGCACCACGAAGCCCCACCAAGCACCACGAAGCACCACGAAGCACCACCAAGCACCACCAAGCACCACGAAGCACGACGATGCACCACCAAGCACCACCAAGCACCACCAAGCACCACGAAGCACCACGAAGCACCACGAAGCTCCATGAAGAACCACCAAGCACCACGAAGCACCACGAAGCACCACGAAGCACCACGAAGCACCACGAAACACCACGAAGCACCACCAAGCATCACCAAGCACCACGAAGCACCACGAAGCACCGGCAAGCACCACCAATCACCACGAAGCACCACGAAGGACCACCAAGCTCCACCAAGCACCAACAAGCACCACGAAGCACCACCAAGCACCACGAAGGACCACGAAGCACCACGAAGCACCACGAAGCTCCACCAAGCACCACCAAGCACCACCAAGCACCACCAAGCACCACCAAGCACCACCAAGCACCACCAAGCACCACGAAGCACCACGTAGCACCACCAAGCACCACCAAGCACCACGAAGCACCACGAAGCACCACCAAGCACCACCAAGCACGAACAAGCACCACGAAGCACCACCAACCACCACGAAGCACCACGAAGCACCACGATGCACCACCAAGCACCACGAAGGACCACGAAGGACCACGAAGCACCACGAAGCACAACGAAGCACCACCAAGCACAACGAAGCACCACGAAGCACATACGATGCACCACGAAGCTCCACGAAGCACCACCAAGCACCACCAAGCACCACGAAGCACCACGAAGCACCACCAAGAACCAGAAAGCACAACCAAGCTACACGAAGCACCACGAAGCGCCACGAAGCCCCACGACGCACCACCAAGCACCACCAAGCACCACCAAGCACCACGAAGCACCACCAAGCACCACCAAGCACCACGAAGCACCACGTAGCACCACCAAGCACCACCAAGCACCACGAAGCACCACGAAGCACCACCAAGCACCACCAAGCACCACGAAGCACCACGAAGCACCACCAAGCACCACCAAGCACGAACAAGCACCACGAAGCACCACCAAGCACCACGAAGGACCACGAAGCACCACGAAGCACCACCAACTACCACGAAGGACCACGAAGCACCACGAAGCACCACGAAGCTCCACCAAGCACCACGAAGCAACACGAAGCACCACGAAGCACCACGAAGCAGCACGAAGCACCACGAAGCACCACGAAGCACCACCAAGCACCACGAAGCACCACCAAGCACCACCAAGCACCACCAAGCACCACCAAGCACCACGAAGGACCACGAAGCACCACGAAGCACCACGAAGCTCCACCAAGCACCACGAAGCAACACGAAGCACCACGAAGCACCACGAAGCACCACGAAGTACCACCAAGCACCACCAAGCACCACGAAGCACCAAGAAGCACCACCAAGCACCACGAAGCAACACGAAGCACCACGAAGCACCACGAAGCACCACCAAGCACCACGAAGCATCACGAAGAGCCACGAAGCACCACCAAGCACCACGAAGCACCACCAAGCACCACCAAGCACCTCCAAGCACCACCAAGCACCACCAAGCACCACCAAGCACCACGAAGCACCACGAAGCACCACGATGCACCACCAAGCACCACGAAGGACCACGAAGCACCACGAAGGACCACGAAGCACCACGAAGCTCCACGAAGCACAACGAAGCACCACCAAGCACAACGAAGCACCACGAAGCACATACGATGCACCACGAAGCTCCACGAAGCACCACCAAGCACCACCAAGCACCACGAAGCACCACGAAGCACCACCAAGCTACACGAAGCACCACGAAGCACCACGAAGCCCCACGACGCACCACCAAGCACCACCAAGCACCACCAAGCACCACGAAGCACCACGAAGCACCACCAAGCACCACGAAGCACCACGAAGCACCACGAAGCACCACCAAGCACCACGAAGCACCACCAAGCATCACGAAGCTCCATGGAGAACCACCAAGCACCACGAAGCACCACCAAGCACCACGAAGCACCACCAAGCACCACCAAGCACCACCAAGCACCACCAAGCACCACCAAGCACCACCAAGCACCACGAAGCACCACGAAGCACCACCAAGCACCACGAAGGACCACGAAGCACCACGAAGCTCCACGAAGCACAACGAAGCACCACCAAGCACAACGAAGCACCACGAAGCACATACGATGCACCACGAAGCTCCACGAAGCACCACCAAGCACTACCAAGCACCACGAAGCAACACGAAGCACCACGAAGCACCACCAAGCACCACGAAGCATCACGAAGAACCACGAAGCACCACCAAGCACCACGAAGCACCACCAAGCACCACGAAGCACCACCAAGCACCACCAAGCACCACCAAGCACCACCAAGCACCACCAAGCACCACCAAGCACCACCAAGCACCACGAAGCACCACGAAGCACCACGATGCACCACCAAGCAACACGATGCACCACCAAGCACCACGAAGGACCACGAAGCACCACGAAGCTCCACGAAGCACAACGAAGCACCACCAAGCACAACGAAGCACCACGAAGCACATACGATGCAACACGAAGCACCACGAAGCACCACGAAGCACCACCAAGCACCACGAAGCACCACGAAGCACCACCAAGCACCACGAAGCATCACGAAGAACCACGAAGAACCACGAAGCACCACGAAGCACCACGAAGCTCCACCAAGCACCACGAAGCAACACGAAGCACCACGAAGCACCACGAAGCACCACGAAGCACCAACAAGCACCACGAAGCACCACGAAGCACCACGAAGCACCAGCAAGCACCACCAAGCACCACGAAGCACCACGAAGCACCACCAAGCACCACCAAGCACCAACAAGCACCACGAAGCACCACCAAGCACCACGAAGGACCACGAAGCACCACGAAGCCCCACCAAGCATCACCAAGCACCACCAAGCACCACCAAGCACCACCAAGCACCACCAAGCACCACCAAGCACCACCAAGCACCACCAAGCACCACAAAGCACCACCAAGCACCACGAAGCACCACCAAGCACCACCAAGCACGAACAAGCACCACGAAGCACCACCAAGCACCACGAACGACCACGAAGCACCACGAAGCACCACGAAGCTCCACCAAGCACCACGAAGCAACACGAAGCACCACGAAGCACCACGAAGCACCACGAAGCACCACCAAGCACCACCAAGCACCACGAAGCACCAAGAAGCACCACCAAGCACCACGAAGAACCACGAAGCACCACCAAGCACCACGAAGCACCACGAAGCATCACGAAGCACCACCAAGCACCACGAAGCACCACCAAGCACCACCAAGCATCACCAGGCACCACGAAGCTCCATGAAGAACCACCAAGCACCACGAAGCACCACGAAGCACCACGAAGCACCACGAAGCACCACGAAGCACCACGAAGCACCACGAAACACCACGAAGCACCACCAAGCATCACCAAGCACCACGAAGCACCACGAAGCACCGGCAAGCACCACCAAGCACCACGAAGCACCACGAAGCACCACCAAGCACCACCAAGCACCAACAAGCACCACGAAGCACCACCAAGCACCACGAAGGACCACGAAGCACCACGAAGCACCACGAAGCTCCACCAAGCACCACCAAGCACCACCAAGCACCACCAAGCACCACCAAGCACCACCAAGCACCACCAAGCACCACGAAGCACCACGTAGCACCACCAAGCACCACCAAGCACCACGAAGCACCACGAAGCACCACCAAGCACCACCAAGCACGAACAAGCACCACGAAGCACCACCAAGCACCACGAAGGACCACGAAGCACCACGAAGGACCACGAAGCACCACGAAGCACCACAAAGCTCCACCAAGCACCACGAAGCAACACGAAGCACCACGAAGCACCACGAAGCACCACGAAGTACCACCAAGCACCACCAAGCACCACGAAGCACCAAGAAGCACCACCAAGCACCACGAAGCAACACGAAGCACCACGAAGCACCACGAAGCACCACGAAGCACCACGAAGCACCACGAAGCACCACCAAGCACCACGAAGCATCACGAAGAGCCACGAAGCACCACGAAGCACCACCAAGCACCACCAAGCATCACCAGGCACCACGAAGCTCCATGAAGAACCACCAAGCACCACGAAGCACCACGAAGCACCACGAAGCACCACGAAGCACCACGAAGCACCACCAAGCACCAGAAAGCACCACCAAGCTACACGAAGCACCACGAAGCACCACGAAGCCCCACGACGCACCACCAAGCACCACCAAGCACCACGAAGGACCACGAAGCACCACGAAGCTCCACGAAGCACAACGAAGCACCACCAAGCACAACGAAGCACCACGAAGCACATACGATGCACCACGAAGCTCCACGAAGCACCACCAAGCACTACCAAGCACCACGAAGCAACACGAAGCACCACGAAGCACCACCAAGCACCACGAAGCACCACGAAGCACCACCAAGCACGACGAAGCATCACGAAGAACCACGAAGGACCACGAAGCACCACGAAGCACCACGAAGCTCCACCAAGCACCACGAAGCAACACGAAACACCACGAAGCACCACGAAGCACCACGAAGCACCACGAAGCACCACCAAGCACCACGAAGCACCACGAAGCACCACGAAGCACCAGCAAGCACCACCAAGCACCACGAAGCACCACGAAGCACCACCAAGCACCACCAAGCACCAACAAGCACCACCAAGCACCACCAAGCATCACCAAGCACCACGAAGCACCACCAAGCACCACGAAGGACCACGAAGCACCACGAAGCCCCACCAAGCATCACCAAGCACCACCAAGCACCACCAAGCACCACCAAGCACCACGAAGCACCACCAAGCACCACGAAGCACCACCAAGCACCACCAAGCACGAACAAGCACCACGAAGCACCACCAAGCACCACGAACGACCACGAAGCACCACGAAGCACCACGAAGCTCCACCAAGCACCACGAAGCAACACGAAGCACCACGAAGCACCACGAAGCACCACGAAGCACCACCAAGCACCACCAAGCACCACGAAGCACCAAGAAGCACCACCAAGCACCACGAAGCAACACGAAGCACCACGAAGCACCACCAAGCACCACGAAGCACCACGAAGCACCACCAAGCACCACGAAGCATCACGAAGAACCACGAAGCACCACCAAGCACCACGAAGCACCACGAAGCACCACGAAGCACCACCAAGCACCACGAAGCACCACCAAGCACCACCAAGCATCACCAGGCACCACGAAGCTCCATGAAGAACCACCAAGCACCACGAAGCACCACGAAGCACCACGAAGCTCCACGAAGCACCACGAAGCACCACGAAACACCACGAAGCACCACCAAGCATCACCAAGCACCACGAAGCACCACGAAGCACCGGCAAGCACCACCAAGCACCACGAAGCACCACGAAGCACCACCAAGCACCACCAAGCACCAACAAGCACCACGAAGCACCACCAAGCACCACGAAGGACCACGAAGCACCACGAAGCACCACGAAGCTCCACCAAGCACCACCAAGCACCACCAAGCACCACCAAGCACCACCAAGCACCACCAAGCACCACCAAGCACCACCAAGCACCACGAAGCACCACCAAGCACCACCAAGCACCACCAAGCACCACGAAGCACCACGAAGCACCACCAAGCACCACCAAGCACGAACAAGCACCACGAAGCACCACCAAGCACCACGAAGGACCACGAAGCACCACGAAGGACCACGAAGCACCACGAAGGACCACGAAGCACCACGAAGCACCACGAAGCTCCACCAAGCACCACGAAGCAACACGAAGAGCCACGAAGCACCACGAAGCACCACCAAGCACCACCAAGCATCACCAGGCACCACGAAGCTCCATGAAGAACCACCAAGCACCACGAAGCACCACGAAGCACCACGAAGCACCACGAAGCACCACGAAGCACCACCAAGCACCAGAAAGCACCACCAAGCTACACGAAGCACCACGAAGCACCACGAAGCCCCACGACGCACCACCAAGCACCACCAAGCACCACCAAGCACCACGAAGCACCACAAAGCACCACGAAGCACCACCAAGCACCACGAAGCACCACGAAGCACCACGAAGCACCACCAAGCACCACGAAGCACCACCAAGCATCACGAAGCTCCATGAAGAACCACCAAGCACCACGAAGCACCACGAAGCACCACGAAGCACCACGAAGCACCACGAAGCACCACGAAGCACCACGAAACACCACCAAGCACCACGAAGGACCACGAAGCACCACGAAGCACCACGAAGCACCACCAAGCACCACCAAGCACGAACAAGCACCACGAAGCACCACCAAGCACCACGAACGACCACGAAGCACCACGAAGCACCACGAAGCTCCACCAAGCACCACGAAGCAACACGAAGCACCACGAAGCACCACGAAGCACCACGAAGCACCACCAAGCACCACCAAGCACCACGAAGCACCAAGAAGCACCACCAAGCACCACGAAGAACCACGAAGCACCACCAAGCACCACGAAGCACCACGAAGCATCACGAAGCACCACCAAGCACCACGAAGCACCACCAAGCACCACCAAGCATCACCAGGCACCACGAAGCTCCATGAAGAACCACCAAGCACCACGAAGCACCACGAAGCACCACGAAGCACCACGAAGCACCACGAAGCACCACGAAGCACCACGAAACACCACGAAGCACCACCAAGCATCACCAAGCACCACGAAGCACCACGAAGCACCGGCAAGCACCACCAAGCACCACGAAGCACCACGAAGCACCACCAAGCACCACCAAGCACCAACAAGCACCACGAAGCACCACCAAGCACCACGAAGGACCACGAAGCACCACGAAGCACCACGAAGCTCCACCAAGCACCACCAAGCACCACCAAGCACCACCAAGCACCACCAAGCACCACCAAGCACCACCAAGCACCACGAAGCACCACGTAGCACCACCAAGCACCACCAAGCACCACGAAGCACCACGAAGCACCACCAAGCACCACCAAGCACGAACAAGCACCACGAAGCACCACCAAGCACCACGAAGGACCACGAAGCACCACGAAGGACCACGAAGCACCACGAAGCACCACAAAGCTCCACCAAGCACCACGAAGCAACACGAAGCACCACGAAGCACCACGAAGCACCACGAAGTACCACCAAGCACCACCAAGCACCACGAAGCACCAAGAAGCACCACCAAGCACCACGAAGCAACACGAAGCACCACGAAGCACCACGAAGCACCACGAAGCACCACGAAGCACCACCAAGCACCACGAAGCATCACGAAGAGCCACGAAGCACCACGAAGCACCACCAAGCACCACCAAGCATCACCAGGCACCACGAAGCTCCATGAAGAACCACCAAGCACCACGAAGCACCACGAAGCACCACGAAGCACCACGAAGCACCACGAAGCACCACCAAGCACCAGAAAGCACCACCAAGCTACACGAAGCACCACGAAGCACCACGAAGCCCCACGACGCACCACCAAGCACCACCAAGCACCACGAAGGACCACGAAGCACCACGAAGCTCCACGAAGCACAACGAAGCACCACCAAGCACAACGAAGCACCACGAAGCACATACGATGCACCACGAAGCTCCACGAAGCACCACCAAGCACTACCAAGCACCACGAAGCAACACGAAGCACCACGAAGCACCACCAAGCACCACGAAGCACCACGAAGCACCACCAAGCACGACGAAGCATCACGAAGAACCACGAAGGACCACGAAGCACCACGAAGCACCACGAAGCTCCACCAAGCACCACGAAGCAACACGAAACACCACGAAGCACCACGAAGCACCACGAAGCACCACGAAGCACCACCAAGCACCACGAAGCACCACGAAGCACCACGAAGCACCAGCAAGCACCACCAAGCACCACGAAGCACCACGAAGCACCACCAAGCACCACCAAGCACCAACAAGCACCACCAAGCACCACCAAGCATCACCAAGCACCACGAAGCACCACCAAGCACCACGAAGGACCACGAAGCACCACGAAGCCCCACCAAGCATCACCAAGCACCACCAAGCACCACCAAGCACCACCAAGCACCACGAAGCACCACCAAGCACCACGAAGCACCACCAAGCACCACCAAGCACGAACAAGCACCACGAAGCACCACCAAGCACCACGAACGACCACGAAGCACCACGAAGCACCACGAAGCTCCACCAAGCACCACGAAGCAACACGAAGCACCACGAAGCACCACGAAGCACCACGAAGCACCACCAAGCACCACCAAGCACCACGAAGCACCAAGAAGCACCACCAAGCACCACGAAGCAACACGAAGCACCACGAAGCACCACCAAGCACCACGAAGCACCACGAAGCACCACCAAGCACCACGAAGCATCACGAAGAACCACGAAGCACCACCAAGCACCACGAAGCACCACGAAGCACCACGAAGCACCACCAAGCACCACGAAGCACCACCAAGCACCACCAAGCATCACCAGGCACCACGAAGCTCCATGAAGAACCACCAAGCACCACGAAGCACCACGAAGCACCACGAAGCTCCACGAAGCACCACGAAGCACCACGAAACACCACGAAGCACCACCAAGCATCACCAAGCACCACGAAGCACCACGAAGCACCGGCAAGCACCACCAAGCACCACGAAGCACCACGAAGCACCACCAAGCACCACCAAGCACCAACAAGCACCACGAAGCACCACCAAGCACCACGAAGGACCACGAAGCACCACGAAGCACCACGAAGCTCCACCAAGCACCACCAAGCACCACCAAGCACCACCAAGCACCACCAAGCACCACCAAGCACCACCAAGCACCACCAAGCACCACGAAGCACCACCAAGCACCACCAAGCACCACCAAGCACCACGAAGCACCACGAAGCACCACCAAGCACCACCAAGCACGAACAAGCACCACGAAGCACCACCAAGCACCACGAAGGACCACGAAGCACCACGAAGGACCACGAAGCACCACGAAGGACCACGAAGCACCACGAAGCACCACGAAGCTCCACCAAGCACCACGAAGCAACACGAAGAGCCACGAAGCACCACGAAGCACCACCAAGCACCACCAAGCATCACCAGGCACCACGAAGCTCCATGAAGAACCACCAAGCACCACGAAGCACCACGAAGCACCACGAAGCACCACGAAGCACCACGAAGCACCACCAAGCACCAGAAAGCACCACCAAGCTACACGAAGCACCACGAAGCACCACGAAGCCCCACGACGCACCACCAAGCACCACCAAGCACCACCAAGCACCACGAAGCACCACAAAGCACCACGCAGCACCACCAAGCACCACGAAGCACCACGAAGCACCACGAAGCACCACCAAGCACCACGAAGCACCACCAAGCATCACGAAGCTCCATGAAGAACCACCAAGCACCACGAAGCACCACGAAGCACCACGAAGCACCACGAAGCACCACGAAGCACCACGAAGCACCACGAAACACCACCAAGCACCACGAAGGACCACGAAGCACCACGAAGCACCACGAAGCTCCACCAAGCACCACGAAGCAACACGAAGCACCACGAAGCACCACGAAGCACCACGAAGCACCACCAAGCACCACGAAGCACCAAGAAGCACCACCAAGCACCACGAAGCACCACGAAGCACCACGATGCACCACCAAGCACCACGATGGACCACGAAGCACCACGAAGCTCCACGAAGCACAACGAAGCACCACCAAGCACAACGAAGCACCACGAAGCACATACGATGCACCACGAAGCTCCACGAAGCACCACCAAGCACTACCAAGCACCACGAAGCAACACGAAGCACCACGAAGCACCACCAAGCACCACGAAGCACCACAAAGCACCACCAAGCACCACGAAGCATCACGAAGAACCACGAAGGACCACGAAGCACCACGAAGCACCACGAAGCTCCACCAAGCACCACGAAGCAACACGAAGCACCACGAAGCACCACGAAGCACCACGAAGCACCACCAAGCACCACGAAGCACCACGAAGCACCACGAAGCACCAGCAAGCACCACCAAGCACCACGAAGCACCACGAAGCACCACCAAGCACCACCAAGCACCAACAAGCACCACGAAGCACCACCAAGCACCACGAAGGACCACGAAGCACCACGAAGCCCCACCAAGCACCACCAAGCACCACCAAGCACCACCAAGCACCACCATGCACCACGAAGCACCACCAAGCACCACCAAGCACGAACAAGCACCACGAAGCACCACCAAGCACCACGAAGGACCACGAAGCACCACGAAGCACCACGAAGCTCCACCAAGCACCACGAAGCAACACGAAGCACCACGAAGCACCACGAGGCACCACGAAGCACCACCAAGCACCACCAAGCACCACGAAGCACCAAGAAGCACCACCAAGCACCACGAAGCAACACGAAGCACCACGAAGCACCACCAAGCACCACGAAGCACCACGAAGCACCACCAAGCACCACGAAGCATCACGAAGAACCACGAAGCACCACCAAGCACCACGAAGCACCACGAAGCACCACGAAGTACCACCAAGCACCACGAAGCACCACCAAGCACCACCAAGCATCACCAGGCACCACGAAGCTCCATGAAGAACCACCAAGCACCACGAAGCACCACGAAGCACCCCGAAGCACCACGAAGCACCACGAAGCACCACGAAACACCACGAAGCACCACCAAGCATCACCAAGCACCACGAAGCACCACGAAGCACCGGCAAGCACCACCAAGCACCACGAAGCACCACGAAGCACCACCAAGCACCACCAAGCACCAACAAGCACCACGAAGCACCACCAAGCACCACGAAGGACCACGAAGCACCACGAAGCACCACGAAGCTCCACCAAGCACCACCAAGCACCACCAAGCACCAAGAAGCACCACCAAGCACCACGAAGCAACACGAAGCACCACGAAGCACCACGAAGCACCACCAAGCACTACGAAGCATCACGAAGAGCCACGAAGCACCACGAAGCACCACCAAGCACCACCAAGCATCACCAGGCACCACGAAGCTCCATGAAGAACCACCAAGCACCACGAAGCACCACGAAGCACCACGAAGCACCACGAAGCACCACGAGCACCACGAAACACCACGAAGCACCACCAAGCATCACCAAGCACCACGAAGCACCACGAAGCACCGGCAAGCACCACCAAGCACCACGAAGCACCACGAAGCACCAACAAGCACCACCAAGCACCAACAAGCACCACGAAGCACCACCAAGCACCACGAAGGACCACGAAGCACCACGAAGCACCACGAAGCTCCACCAAGCACCACCAAGCACCACCAAGCACCACCAAGCACCACCAAGCACCACCAAGCACCACGAAGCACCACGTAGCACCACCAAGCACCACGAAGCACCACGAAGCACCACCAAGCACCACCAAGCACGAACAAGCACCACGAAGCACCACTAAGCACCACGAAGGACCACGAAGCACCACGAAGGACCACGAAGCACCACGAAGCACCACGAAGCTCCACCAAGCACCACGAAGCAACACGAAGCACCACGAAGCACCACGAAGCACCACGAAGTACCACCAAGCACCACCAAGCACCACGAAGCACCAAGAAGCACCACCAAGCACCAAGAAGCACCACCAAGCACCACGAAGCAACACGAAGCACCACGAAGCACCACGAAGCACCACGAAGCACCACGAAGCACCACGAAGCACCACCAAGCACCACCAAGCACGAACAAGCACCACGAAGCACCACCAAGCACCACCAAGCACCACCAAGCACCACCAAGCACCACCAAGCACCACGAAGGACCACGAAGCACCACGAAGCACCACGAAGCTCCACCAAGCACCACCAAGCACCACCAAGCACCACCAAGCACCACCAAGCACCACCAAGCACCACGAAGCACCACGTAGCACCACCAAGCACCACCAAGCACCACGAAGCACCACGAAGCACCACCAAGCACCACCAAGCACGAACAAGCACCACGAAGCACCACCAAGCACCACGAAGGACCACCAAGCACCACGAAGGACCACGAAGCACCACGAAGCACCACGAAGCACCACGAAGCACCACGAAGCACCACGAAGCACCACCAAGCACCACCAAGCACCACGAAGCACCAAGAAGCACCACCAAGCACCACGAAGCAACACGAAGCACCACGAAGCACCACCAAGCACCACGAACCACCACGAAGCACCACCAAGCACCACGAAGCATCACGAAGAACCACGAAGCACCACCAAGCACCACGAAGCACCACGAAGCACCACGAAGCACCACCAAGCACCACGAAGCACCACCAAGCACCACCAAGCATCACCAGGCACCACGAAGCTCCATGAAGAACCACCAAGCACCACGAAGCACCACGAAGCACCACGAAGCTCCACGAAGCACCACGAAGCACCACGAAACACCACGAAGCACCACCAAGCATCACCAAGCACCACGAAGCACCACGAAGCACCGGCAAGCACCACCAAGCACCACGAAGCACCACGAAGCACCACCAAGCACCACCAAGCACCAACAAGCACCACGAAGCACCACCAAGCACCACGAAGGACCACGAAGCACCACGAAGCACCACGAAGCTCCACCAAGCACCACCAAGCACCACCAAGCACCACCAAGCACCACCAAGCACCACCAAGCACCACCAAGCACCACCAAGCACCACGAAGCACCACCAAGCACCACCAAGCACCACGAAGCACCACGAAGCACCACCAAGCACCACCAAGCACGAACAAGCACCACGAAGCACCACCAAGCACCACGAAGGACCACGAAGCACCACGAAGGACCACGAAGCACCACGAAGCACCACGAAGCTCCACCAAGCACCACGAAGCAACACGAAGAGCCACGAAGCACCACGAAGCACCACCAAGCACCACCAAGCATCACCAGGCACCACGAAGCTCCATGAAGAACCACCAAGCACCACGAAGCACCACGAAGCACCACGAAGCACCACGAAGCACCACGAAGCACCACGAAGCACCACGAAGCACCACCAAGCACCAGAAAGCACCACCAAGCTACACGAAGCACCACGAAGCACCACGAAGCCCCACGACGCACCACCAAGCACCACCAAGCACCACCAAGCACCACGAAGCACCACAAAGCACCACGAAGCACCACCAAGCACCACGAAGCACCACGAAGCACCACGAAGCACCACCAAGCACCACGAAGCACCACCAAGCATCACGAAGCTCCATGAAGAACCACCAAGCACCACGAAGCACCACGAAGCACCACGAAGCACCACGAAGCACCACGAAGCACCACGAAGCACCACGAAACACCACCAAGCACCACGAAGGACCACGAAGCACCACGAAGCACCACGAAGCTCCACCAAGCACCACGAAGCAACACGAAGCACCACGAAGCACCACGAAGCACCACGAAGCACCACCAAGCACCACGAAGCACCAAGAAGCACCACCAAGCACCACGAAGCACCACGAAGCACCACGATGCACCACCAAGCACCACGATGGACCACGAAGCACCACGAAGCTCCACGAAGCACAACGAAGCACCACCAAGCACAACGAAGCACCACGAAGCACATACGATGCACCACGAAGCTCCACGAAGCACCACCAAGCACTACCAAGCACCACGAAGCAACACGAAGCACCACGAAGCACCACCAAGCACCACGAAGCACCACAAAGCACCACCAAGCACCACGAAGCATCACGAAGAACCACGAAGGACCACGAAGCACCACGAAGCACCACGAAGCTCCACCAAGCACCACGAAGCAACACGAAGCACCACGAAGCACCACGAAGCACCACGAAGCACCACCAAGCACCACGAAGCACCACGAAGCACCACGAAGCACCAGCAAGCACCACCAAGCACCACGAAGCACCACGAAGCACCACCAAGCACCACCAAGCACCAACAAGCACCACGAAGCACCACCAAGCACCACGAAGGACCACGAAGCACCACGAAGCCCCACCAAGCACCACCAAGCACCACCAAGCACCACCAAGCACCACCATGCACCACGAAGCACCACCAAGCACCACCAAGCACGAACAAGCACCACGAAGCACCACCAAGCACCACGAAGGACCACGAAGCACCACGAAGCACCACGAAGCTCCACCAAGCACCACGAAGCAACACGAAGCACCACGAAGCACCACGAGGCACCACGAAGCACCACCAAGCACCACCAAGCACCACGAAGCACCAAGAAGCACCACCAAGCACCACGAAGCAACACGAAGCACCACGAAGCACCACCAAGCACCACGAAGCACCACGAAGCACCACCAAGCACCACGAAGCATCACGAAGAACCACGAAGCACCACCAAGCACCACGAAGCACCACGAAGCACCACGAAGTACCACCAAGCACCACGAAGCACCACCAAGCACCACCAAGCATCACCAGGCACCACGAAGCTCCATGAAGAACCACCAAGCACCACGAAGCACCACGAAGCACCCCGAAGCACCACGAAGCACCACGAAGCACCACGAAACACCACGAAGCACCACCAAGCATCACCAAGCACCACGAAGCACCACGAAGCACCGGCAAGCACCACCAAGCACCACGAAGCACCACGAAGCACCACCAAGCACCACCAAGCACCAACAAGCACCACGAAGCACCACCAAGCACCACGAAGGACCACGAAGCACCACGAAGCACCACGAAGCTCCACCAAGCACCACCAAGCACCACCAAGCACCAAGAAGCACCACCAAGCACCACGAAGCAACACGAAGCACCACGAAGCACCACGAAGCACCACCAAGCACTACGAAGCATCACGAAGAGCCACGAAGCACCACGAAGCACCACCAAGCACCACCAAGCATCACCAGGCACCACGAAGCTCCATGAAGAACCACCAAGCACCACGAAGCACCACGAAGCACCACGAAGCACCACGAAGCACCACGAGCACCACGAAACACCACGAAGCACCACCAAGCATCACCAAGCACCACGAAGCACCACGAAGCACCGGCAAGCACCACCAAGCACCACGAAGCACCACGAAGCACCAACAAGCACCACCAAGCACCAACAAGCACCACGAAGCACCACCAAGCACCACGAAGGACCACGAAGCACCACGAAGCACCACGAAGCTCCACCAAGCACCACCAAGCACCACCAAGCACCACCAAGCACCACCAAGCACCACCAAGCACCACGAAGCACCACGTAGCACCACCAAGCACCACGAAGCACCACGAAGCACCACCAAGCACCACCAAGCACGAACAAGCACCACGAAGCACCACTAAGCACCACGAAGGACCACGAAGCACCACGAAGGACCACGAAGCACCACGAAGCACCACGAAGCTCCACCAAGCACCACGAAGCAACACGAAGCACCACGAAGCACCACGAAGCACCACGAAGTACCACCAAGCACCACCAAGCACCACGAAGCACCAAGAAGCACCACCAAGCACCAAGAAGCACCACCAAGCACCACGAAGCAACACGAAGCACCACGAAGCACCACGAAGCACCACGAAGCACCACGAAGCACCACGAAGCACCACCAAGCACCACCAAGCACGAACAAGCACCACGAAGCACCACCAAGCACCACCAAGCACCACCAAGCACCACCAAGCACCACCAAGCACCACGAAGGACCACGAAGCACCACGAAGCACCACGAAGCTCCACCAAGCACCACCAAGCACCACCAAGCACCACCAAGCACCACCAAGCACCACCAAGCACCACGAAGCACCACGTAGCACCACCAAGCACCACCAAGCACCACGAAGCACCACGAAGCACCACCAAGCACCACCAAGCACGAACAAGCACCACGAAGCACCACCAAGCACCACGAAGGACCACCAAGCACCACGAAGGACCACGAAGCACCACGAAGCACCACGAAGCACCACGAAGCACCACGAAACACCACGAAGCACCACCAAGCATCACCAAGCACCACGAAGCACCACGAAGCACCGGCAAGCACCACCAAGCACCACGAAGCACCACGAAGCACCACCAAGCACCACCAAGCACCAACAAGCACCACGAAGCACCACCAAGCACCACGAAGGACCACGAAGCACCACGAAGCACCACGAAGCTCCACCAAGCACCACCAAGCACCACCAAGCACCACCAAGCACCACCAAGCACCACCAAGCACCACCAAGCACCACGAAGCACCACGTAGCACCACCAAGCACCACCAAGCACCACGAAGCACCACGAAGCACCACCAAGCACCACCAAGCACGAACAAGCACCACGAAGCACCACCAAGCACCACGAAGGACCACGAAGCACCACGAAGGACCACGAAGCACCACGAAGCACCACAAAGCTCCACCAAGCACCACGAAGCAACACGAAGCACCACGAAGCACCACGAAGCACCACGAAGTACCACCAAGCACCACCAAGCACCACGAAGCACCAAGAAGCACCACCAAGCACCACGAAGCAACACGAAGCACCACGAAGCACCACGAAGCACCACGAAGCACCACGAAGCACCACCAAGCACCACGAAGCATCACGAAGAGCCACGAAGCACCACGAAGCACCACCAAGCACCACCAAGCATCACCAGGCACCACGAAGCTCCATGAAGAACCACCAAGCACCACGAAGCACCACGAAGCACCACGAAGCACCACGAAGCACCACGAAGCACCACCAAGCACCAGAAAGCACCACCAAGCTACACGAAGCACCACGAAGCACCACGAAGCCCCACGACGCACCACCAAGCACCACCAAGCACCACGAAGGACCACGAAGCACCACGAAGCTCCACGAAGCACAACGAAGCACCACCAAGCACAACGAAGCACCACGAAGCACATACGATGCACCACGAAGCTCCACGAAGCACCACCAAGCACTACCAAGCACCACGAAGCAACACGAAGCACCACGAAGCACCACCAAGCACCACGAAGCACCACGAAGCACCACCAAGCACCACGAAGCATCACGAAGAACCACGAAGGACCACGAAGCACCACGAAGCACCACAAAGCTCCACCAAGCACCACGAAGCAACACGAAACACCACGAAGCACCACGAAGCACCACGAAGCACCACGAAGCACCACCAAGCACCACGAAGCACCACGAAGCACCACGAAGCACCAGCAAGCACCACCAAGCACCACGAAGCACCACGAAGCACCACCAAGCACCACCAAGCACCAACAAGCACCACCAAGCACCACCAAGCACCAACAAGCACCACGAAGCACCACCAAGCACCACGAAGGACCACGAAGCACCACGAAGCCCCACCAAGCATCACCAAGCACCACCAAGCACCACCAAGCACCACCAAGCACCACCAAGCACCACCAAGCACCACCAAGCACCACCAAGCACCACCAAGCACCACAAAGCACCACCAAGCACCACGAAGCACCACCAAGCACCACGAAGCACCACCAAGCACCACCAAGCACGAACAAGCACCACGAAGCACCACCAAGCACCACGAACGACCACGAAGCACCACGAAGCACCACGAAGCTCCACCAAGCACCACGAAGCAACACGAAGCACCACGAAGCACCACGAAGCACCACGAAGCACCACCAAGCACCACCAAGCACCACGAAGCACCAAGAAGCACCACCAAGCACCACGAAGCAACACGAAGCACCACGAAGCACCACCAAGCACCACGAAGCACCACGAAGCACCACCAAGCACCACGAAGCATCACGAAGAACCACGAAGCACCACCAAGCACCACGAAGCACCACGAAGCACCACGAAGCACCACCAAGCACCACGAAGCACCACCAAGCACCACCAAGCATCACCAGGCACCACGAAGCTCCATGAAGAACCACCAAGCACCACGAAGCACCACGAAGCACCACGAAGCTCCACGAAGCACCACGAAGCACCACGAAACACCACGAAGCACCACCAAGCATCACCAAGCACCACGAAGCACCACGAAGCACCGGCAAGCACCACCAAGCACCACGAAGCACCACGAAGCACCACCAAGCACCACCAAGCACCAACAAGCACCACGAAGCACCACCAAGCACCACGAAGGACCACGAAGCACCACGAAGCACCACGAAGCTCCACCAAGCACCACCAAGCACCACCAAGCACCACCAAGCACCACCAAGCACCACCAAGCACCACCAAGCACCACCAAGCACCACGAAGCACCACCAAGCACCACCAAGCACCACCAAGCACCACGAAGCACCACGAAGCACCACCAAGCACCACCAAGCACGAACAAGCACCACGAAGCACCACCAAGCACCACGAAGGACCACGAAGCACCACGAAGGACCACGAAGCACCACGAAGCACCACGAAGCTCCACCAAGCACCACGAAGCAACACGAAGAGCCACGAAGCACCACGAAGCACCACCAAGCACCACCAAGCATCACCAGGCACCACGAAGCTCCATGAAGAACCACCAAGCACCACGAAGCACCACGAAGCACCACGAAGCACCACGAAGCACCACGAAGCACCACCAAGCACCAGAAAGCACCACCAAGCTACACGAAGCACCACGAAGCACCACGAAGCCCCACGACGCACCACCAAGCACCACCAAGCACCACCAAGCACCACGAAGCACCACAAAGCACCACGAAGCACCACCAAGCACCACGAAGCACCACGAAGCACCACGAAGCACCACCAAGCACCACGAAGCACCACCAAGCATCACGAAGCTCCATGAAGAACCACCAAGCACCACGAAGCACCACGAAGCACCACGAAGCACCACGAAGCACCACGAAGCACCACGAAGCACCACGAAACACCACCAAGCACCACGAAGGACCACGAAGCACCACGAAGCACCACGAAGCTCCACCAAGCACCACGAAGCAACACGAAGCACCACGAAGCACCACGAAGCACCACGAAGCACCACCAAGCACCACGAAGCACCAAGAAGCACCACCAAGCACCACGAAGCACCACGAAGCACCACGATGCACCACCAAGCACCACGATGGACCACGAAGCACCACGAAGCTCCACGAAGCACAACGAAGCACCACCAAGCACAACGAAGCACCACGAAGCACATACGATGCACCACGAAGCTCCACGAAGCACCACCAAGCACTACCAAGCACCACGAAGCAACACGAAGCACCACGAAGCACCACCAAGCACCACGAAGCACCACAAAGCACCACCAAGCACCACGAAGCATCACGAAGAACCACGAAGGACCACGAAGCACCACGAAGCACCACGAAGCTCCACCAAGCACCACGAAGCAACACGAAGCACCACGAAGCACCACGAAGCACCACGAAGCACCACCAAGCACCACGAAGCACCACGAAGCACCACGAAGCACCAGCAAGCACCACCAAGCACCACGAAGCACCACGAAGCACCACCAAGCACCACCAAGCACCAACAAGCACCACGAAGCACCACCAAGCACCACGAAGGACCACGAAGCACCACGAAGCCCCACCAAGCACCACCAAGCACCACCAAGCACCACCATGCACCACGAAGCACCACCAAGCACCACCAAGCACGAACAAGCACCACGAAGCACCACCAAGCACCACGAAGGACCACGAAGCACCACGAAGCACCACGAAGCTCCACCAAGCACCACGAAGCAACACGAAGCACCACGAAGCACCACGAGGCACCACGAAGCACCACCAAGCACCACCAAGCACCACGAAGCACCAAGAAGCACCACCAAGCACCACGAAGCAACACGAAGCACCACGAAGCACCACCAAGCACCACGAAGCACCACGAAGCACCACCAAGCACCACGAAGCATCACGAAGAACCACGAAGCACCACCAAGCACCACGAAGCACCACGAAGCACCACGAAGTACCACCAAGCACCACGAAGCACCACCAAGCACCACCAAGCATCACCAGGCACCACGAAGCTCCATGAAGAACCACCAAGCACCACGAAGCACCACGAAGCACCCCGAAGCACCACGAAGCACCACGAAGCACCACAAAACACCACGAAGCACCACCAAGCATCACCAAGCACCACGAAGCACCACGAAGCACCGGCAAGCACCACCAAGCACCACGAAGCACCACGAAGCACCACCAAGCACCACCAAGCACCAACAAGCACCACGAAGCACCACCAAGCACCACGAAGGACCACGAAGCACCACGAAGCACCACGAAGCTCCACCAAGCACCACCAAGCACCACCAAGCACCAAGAAGCACCACCAAGCACCACGAAGCAACACGAAGCACCACGAAGCACCACGAAGCACCACCAAGCACTACGAAGCATCACGAAGAGCCACGAAGCACCACGAAGCACCACCAAGCACCACCAAGCATCACCAGGCACCACGAAGCTCCATGAAGAACCACCAAGCACCACGAAGCACCACGAAGCACCACGAAGCACCACGAAGCACCACGAGCACCACGAAACACCACGAAGCACCACCAAGCATCACCAAGCACCACGAAGCACCACGAAGCACCGGCAAGCACCACCAAGCACCACGAAGCACCACGAAGCACCAACAAGCACCACCAAGCACCAACAAGCACCACGAAGCACCACCAAGCACCACGAAGGACCACGAAGCACCACGAAGCACCACGAAGCTCCACCAAGCACCACCAAGCACCACCAAGCACCACCAAGCACCACCAAGCACCACCAAGCACCACGAAGCACCACGTAGCACCACCAAGCACCACGAAGCACCACGAAGCACCACCAAGCACCACCAAGCACGAACAAGCACCACGAAGCACCACTAAGCACCACGAAGGACCACGAAGCACCACGAAGGACCACGAAGCACCACGAAGCACCACGAAGCTCCACCAAGCACCACGAAGCAACACGAAGCACCACGAAGCACCACGAAGCACCACGAAGTACCACCAAGCACCACCAAGCACCACGAAGCACCAAGAAGCACCACCAAGCACCAAGAAGCACCACCAAGCACCACGAAGCAACACGAAGCACCACGAAGCACCACGAAGCACCACGAAGCACCACGAAGCACCACGAAGCACCACCAAGCACCACCAAGCACGAACAAGCACCACGAAGCACCACCAAGCACCACCAAGCACCACCAAGCACCACCAAGCACCACCAAGCACCACGAAGGACCACGAAGCACCACGAAGCACCACGAAGCTCCACCAAGCACCACCAAGCACCACCAAGCACCACCAAGCACCACCAAGCACCACCAAGCACCACGAAGCACCACGTAGCACCACCAAGCACCACCAAGCACCACGAAGCACCACGAAGCACCACCAAGCACCACCAAGCACGAACAAGCACCACGAAGCACCACCAAGCACCACGAAGGACCACCAAGCACCACGAAGGACCACGAAGCACCACGAAGCACCACGAAGCTCCACCAAGCACCACGAAGCAACACGAAGCACCACGAAGCACCACGAAGCACCACGAAGTACCACCAAGCACCACCAAGCACCACCAAGCACCACCAAGCACCACGAAGCACCAAGAAGCAACACGAAGCACCACGAAGCACCACCAAGCACCACGAAGCATCACGAAGAACCACGAAGCACCACCAAGCACCACGAAGCACCACCAAGCACCACCAAGCACCACCAAGCACCACCAAGCACCACCAAGCACCACGAAGCACCACGAAGCACCACGATGCACCACCAAGCACCACGAAGGACCACGAAGCACCACGAAGCTCCACGAAGCACAACGAAGCACCACCAAGCACAACGAAGCACCACGAAGCACATACGATGCAACACGAAGCACCACGAAGCACCACCAAGCACCACGAAGCACCACGAAGCACCACCAAGCACCACGAAGCATCACGAAGAACCACGAAGGACCACGAAGCACCACGAAGCACCACGAAGCTCCACCAAGCACCACGAAGCAACACGAAGCACCACGAAGCACCACGAAGCACCACGAAGCACCACCAAGCACCACGAAGCACCACGAAGCACCACGAAGCACCAGCAAGCACCACCAAGCACCACGAAGCACCACGAAGCACCACCAAGCACCACCAAGCACCAACAAGCACCACGAAGCACCACCAAGCACCACGAAGGACCACGAAGCACCACGAAGCCCCACCAAGCATCACCAAGCACCACCAAGCACCACCAAGCACCACCAAGCACCACCAAGCACCACCAAGCACCACCAAGCACCACCAAGCACCACAAAGCACCACCAAGCACCACGAAGCACCACCAAGCACCACCAAGCACGAACAAGCACCACGAAGCACCACCAAGCACCACGAACGACCACGAAGCACCACGAAGCACCACGAAGCTCCACCAAGCACCACGAAGCAACACGAAGCACCACGAAGCACCACGAAGCACCACGAAGCACCACCAAGCACCACCAAGCACCACGAAGCACCAAGAAGCACCACCAAGCACCACGAAGAACCACGAAGCACCACCAAGCACCACGAAGCACCACGAAGCACCACGAAGCACCACCAAGCACCACGAAGCACCACCAAGCACCACCAAGCATCACCAGGCACCACGAAGCTCCATGAAGAACCACCAAGCACCACGAAGCACCACGAAGCACCACGAAGCACCACGAAGCACCACGAAGCACCACGAAACACCACGATGCACCACCAAGCATCACCAAGCACCACGAAGCACCACGAAGCACCGGCAAGCACCTCCAAGCACCACGAAGCACCACGAAGCACCACCAAGCATCACCAAGCACCAACAAGCACCACGAAGCACCACCAAGCACCACGAAGGACCACGAAGCACCACGAAGCACCACGAAGCTCCACCAAGCACCACCAAGCACCACCAAGCACCACCAAGCACCACCAAGCACCACCAAGCACCACCAAGCACCACGAAGCACCACGTAGCACCACCAAGCACCACCAAGCACCACGAAGCACCACGAAGCACCACCAAGCACCACCAAGCACGAACAAGCACCACGAAGCACCACCAAGCACCACCAAGCACCACGAAGCACCACCAAGCATCACGAAGCTCCATGAAGAACCACCAAGCACCACGAAGCACCACGAAGCACCACGAAGCACCACGAAGCACCACGAAGCACCACGAAGCACCACGAAGCACCACGAAACACCACCAAGCACCACGAAGGACCACGAAGCACCACGAAGCACCACGAAGCTCCACCAAGCACCACGAAGCAACACGAAGCACCACGAAGCACCACGAAGCACCACGAAGCACCACGAAGGACCACGAAGCACCACGAAGCCCCACCAAGCATCACCAAGCACCACCAAGCACCACCAAGCACCACCAAGCACCACCAAGCACCACCAAGCACCACCAAGCACCACCAAGCACCACAAAGCACCACCAAGCACCACGAACGACCACGAAGCACCACGAAGCACCACGAAGCTCCACCAAGCACCACGAAGCAACACGAAGCACCACGAAGCACCACGAAGCACCACCAAGCACCACCAAGCACCACGAAGCACCAAGAAGCACCACCAAGCACCACGAAGAACCACGAAGCACCACCAAGCACCACGAAGCACCACGAAGCACCACGAAGCACCACGAAGCACCACGAAGCACCACGAAACACCACGAAGCACCACCAAGCATCACCAAGCACCACGAAGCACCACGAAGCACCGGCAAGCACCACCAAGCACCACGAAGCACCACGAAGCACCACCAAGCACCACCAAGCACCAACAAGCACCACGAAGCACCACCAAGCACCACGAAGGACCACGAAGCACCACGAAGCACCACGAAGCTCCACCAAGCACCACCAAGCACCACCAAGCACCACCAAGCACCACCAAGCACCACCAAGCACCACCAAGCACCACGAAGCACCACGTAGCACCACCAAGCACCACCAAGCACCACGAAGCACCACGAAGCACCACCAAGCACCACCAAGCACGAACAAGCACCACGAAGCACCACCAAGCACCACCAAGCACCACGAAGCACCACCAAGCATCACGAAGCTCCATGAAGAACCACCAAGCACCACGAAGCACCACGAAGCACCACGAAGCACCACGAAGCACCACGAAGCACCACGAAACACCACCAAGCACCACGAAGCACCACGAAGCACCACGAAGCACCACGAAGCTCCACCAAGCACCACGAAGCAACACGAAGCACCACGAAGCACCACGAAGCACCACGAAGCACCACGAAGCACCAAGAAGCACCACCAAGCACCACGAAGCACCACGAAGCACCACGATGCACCACCAAGCACCACGAAGGACCACGAAGCACCACGAAGCTCCACGAAGCACAACGAAGCACCACCAAGCACAACGAAGCACCACGAAGCACATACGATGCAACACGAAGCACCACGAAGCACCACCAAGCACCACGAAGCACCACGAAGCACCACCAAGCACCACGAAGCATCACGAAGAACCACGAAGGACCACGAAGCACCACGAAGCACCACGAAGCTCCACCAAGCACCACGAAGCAACACGAAGCACCACGAAGCACCACGAAGCACCACGAAGCACCACCAAGCACCACGAAGCACCACGAAGCACCACGAAGCACCAGCAAGCACCACCAAGCACCACGAAGCACCACGAAGCACCACCAAGCACCACCAAGCACCAACAAGCACCACGAAGCACCACCAAGCACCACGAAGGACCACGAAGCACCACGAAGCCCCACCAAGCACCACCAAGCACCACCAAGCACCACCAAGCACCACGACGCACCACCAAGCACCACCAAGCACGAACAAGCACCACGAAGCACCACCAAGCACCACGAAGGACCACGAAGCACCACGAAGCACCACGAAGCTCCACCAAGCACCACGAAGCAACACGAAGCACCACGAAGCACCACGAGGCACCACGAAGCACCACCAAGCACCACCAAGCACCACGAAGCACCAAGAAGCACCACCAAGCACCACGAAGCAACACGAAGCACCACGAAGCACCACCAAGCACCACGAAGCACCACGAAGCACCACCAAGCACCACGAAGCATCACGAAGAACCACGAAGCACCACCAAGCACCACGAAGCACCACGAAGCACCACGAAGCACCACCAAGCACCACGAAGCACCACCAAGCACCACCAAGCATCACCAGGCACCACGAAGCTCCATGAAGAATCACCAAGCACCACCAAGCACCACGAAGCACCACGAAGCACCACGAAGCACCACGAAGCACCACGAAACACCACGAAGCACCACCAAGCATCACCAAGCACCACGCAGCACCACGAAGCCCCACGACGCACCACCAAGCACCACCAAGCACCACGAAGGACCACGAAGCACCACGAAGCTCCACGAAGCACAACGAAGCACCACCAAGCACAACGAAGCACCACGAAGCACATACGATGCACCACGAAGCTCTACGAAGCACCACCAAGCACTACCAAGCACCACGAAGCAACACGAAGCACCACGAAGCACCACCAAGCACCACGAAGCACCACGAAGCACCACCAAGCACCACGAAGCATCACGAAGAACCACGAAGGACCACGAAGCACCACGAAGCACCACGAAGCTCCACCAAGCACCACGAAGCAACACGAAACACCACGAAGCACCACGAAGCACCACGAAGCACCACGAAGCACCACCAAGCACCACGAAGCACCACGAAGCACCACGAAGCACCAGCAAGCACCACGAAGCACCACGAAGCACCACCAAGCACCACGAAGCATCACGAAGAACCACGAAGGACCACGAAGCACCACGAAGCACCACGAAGCTCCACCAAGCACCACGAAGCAACACGAAACACCACGAAGCACCACGAAGCACCACGAAGCACCACGAAGCACCACCAAGCACCACGAAGCACCACGAAGCACCACGAAGCACCAGCAAGCACCACCAAGCACCACGAAGCACCACGAAGCACCACCAAGCACCACGAAGCACCACGAAGCACCACGAAGCACCAAGAAGCACCACCAAGCACCACGAAGCACCACGAAGCACCACGATGCACCACCAAGCACCACGAAGGACCACGAAGCACCACGAAGCTCCACGAAGCACAACGAAGCACCACGATGCACCACCAAGCACCACGAAGGACCACGAAGCACCACGAAGCTCCACGAAGCACAACGAAGCACCACCAAGCACAACGAAGCACCACGAAGCACATACGATGCAACACGAAGCACCACGAAGCACCACCAAGCACCACGAAGCACCACGAAGCACCACCAAGCACCACGAAGCATCACGAAGAACCACGAAGGACCACGAAGCACCACGAAGCACCACGAAGCTCCACCAAGCACCACGAAGCAACACGAAGCACCACGAAGCACCACGAAGCACCACGAAGCACCACCAAGCACCACGAAGCACCACGAAGCACCACGAAGCACCAGCAAGCACCACCAAGCACCACGAAGCACCACGAAGCACCACCAAGCACCACCAAGCACCAACAAGCACCACGAAGCACCACCAAGCACCACGAAGGACCACGAAGCACCACGAAGCCCCACCAAGCACCACCAAGCACCACCAAGCACCACCAAGCACCACGAAGCACCACCAAGCACCACCAACCACGAACAAGCACCACGAAGCACCACCAAGCACCACGAAGGACCACGAAGCACCACGAAGCACCACGAAACACCACGAAGCACCACCAAGCATCACCAAGCACCACGAAGCACCACGAAGCACCGGCAAGCACCACCAAGCACCACGAAGCACCACGAAGCACCACCAAGCACCACCAAGCACCAACAAGCACCACGAAGCACCACCAAGCACCACGAAGGACCACGAAGCACCACGAAGCACCACGAAGCTCCACCAAGCACCACCAAGCACCACCAAGCACCACCAAGCACCACCAAGCACCACCAAGCACCACCAAGCACCACGAAGCACCACGTAGCACCACCAAGCACCACCAAGCACCACGAAGCACCACGAAGCACCACCAAGCACCACCAAGCACGAACAAGCACCACGAAGCACCACCAAGCACCACGAAACACCACGAAGCACCACGAAGCACCACGAAGCACCACGAAGCACCACGAAGCACCACGAAGCACCAGCAAGCACCACCAAGCACCACGAAGCACCACGAAGCACCACCAAGCACCACGAAGCACCACGAAGCACCAAGAAGCACCACCAAGCACCACGAAGCACCACGAAGCACCACGATGCACCACCAAGCACCACGAAGGACCACGAAGCACCACGAAGCTCCACGAAGCACAACGAAGCACCACCAAGCACAACGAAGCACCACGAAGCACATACGATGCAACACGAAGCACCACGAAGCACCACCAAGCACCACGAAGCACCACGAAGCACCACCAAGCACCACGAAGCATCACGAAGAACCACGAAGGACCACGAAGCACCACGAAGCACCACGAAGCTCCACCAAGCACCACGAAGCAACACGAAGCACCACGAAGCACCACGAAGCACCACGAAGCACCACCAAGCACCACGAAGCACCACGAAGCACCACGAAGCACCAGCAAGCACCACCAAGCACCACGAAGCACCACGAAGCACCACCAAGCACCACCAAGCACCAACAAGCACCACGAAGCACCACCAAGCACCACGAAGGACCACGAAGCACCACGAAGCCCCACCAAGCACCACCAAGCACCACCAAGCACCACCAAGCACCACGAAGCACCACCAAGCACCACCAAGCACGAACAAGCACCACGAAGCACCACCAAGCACCACGAAGGACCACGAAGCACCACGAAGCACCACGAAGCTCCACCAAGCACCACGAAGCAACACGAAGCACCACGAAGCACCACGAGGCACCACGAAGCACCACCAAGCACCACCAAGCACCACGAAGCACCAAGAAGCACCACCAAGCACCACGAAGCAACACGAAGCACCACGAAGCACCACCAAGCACCACGAAGCACCACGAAGCACCACCAAGCACCACGAAGCATCACGAAGAACCACGAAGCACCACCAAGCACCACGAAGCACCACGAAGCACCAGGAAGCACCACCAAGCACCACGAAGCACCACCAAGCACCACGAAGCTCCATGAAGAATCACCAAGCACCACGAAGCACCACGAAGCACCACGAAGCACCACGAAGCACCACGAAGCACCACGAAACACCACGAAGCACCACCAAGCATCACCAAGCACCACGCAGCACCACGAAGCCCCACGACGCACCACCAAGCACCACCAAGCACCACGAAGGACCACGAAGCACCACGAAGCTCCACGAAGCACAACGAAGCACCACCAAGCACAACGAAGCACCACGAAGCACATACGATGCACCACGAAGCTCTACGAAGCACCACCAAGCACTACCAAGCACCACGAAGCAACACGAAGCACCACGAAGCACCACCAAGCACCACGAAGCACCACGAAGCACCACCAAGCACCACGAAGCATCACGAAGAACCACGAAGGACCACGAAGCACCACGAAGCACCACGAAGCTCCACCAAGCACCACGAAGCAACACGAAACACCACGAAGCACCACGAAGCACCACGAAGCACCACGAAGCACCACCAAGCACCACGAAGCACCACGAAGCACCACGAAGCACCAGCAAGCACCACGAAGCACCACGAAGCACCACCAAGCACCACGAAGCATCACGAAGAACCACGAAGGACCACGAAGCACCACGAAGCACCACGAAGCTCCACCAAGCACCACGAAGCAACACGAAACACCACGAAGCACCACGAAGCACCACGAAGCACCACGAAGCACCACCAAGCACCACGAAGCACCACGAAGCACCACGAAGCACCAGCAAGCACCACCAAGCACCACGAAGCACCACGAAGCACCACCAAGCACCACGAAGCACCACCAAGCACCACTAAGCATCACCAGGCACCACGAAGCTCCATGAAGAACCACCAAGCACCACGAAGCACCACGAAGCACCACGAAGCACCACGAAGCACCACGAAGCACCACGAAACACCACGAAGCACCACCAAGCATCACCAAGCATCACCAAGCACCACGAAGCACCACGAAGCACCGGCAAGCACCACCAAGCACCACGAAGCACCACGAAGCACCACCAAGCACCACCAAGCACCAACAAGCACCACGAAGCACCACCAAGCACCACGAAGGACCACGAAGCACCACGAAGCACCACGAAGCTCCACCAAGCACCACCAAGCACCACCAAGCACCACCAAGCACCACCAAGCACCACCAAGCACCACCAAGCACCACGAAGCACCACGTAGCACCACCAAGCACCACCAAGCACCACGAAGCACCACGAAGCACCACCAAGCACCACCAAGCACGAACAAGCACCACGAAGCACCACCAAGCACCACGAAGGACCACGAAGCACCACGAAGGACCACGAAGCACCACGAAGCACCACGAAGCTCCACCAAGCACCACGAAGCAACACGAAGCACCACGAAGCACCACGAAGCACCACGAAGTACCACCAAGCACCACCAAGCACCACGAAGCACCAAGAAGCACCACCAAGCACCACGAAGCAACACGAAGCACCACGAAGCACCACGAAGCACCACCAAGCACCACGAAGCATCACGAAGAGCCACGAAGCACCACGAAGCACCACCAAGCACCACCAAGCATCACCAGGCAAAACGAAGCTCCATGAAGAACCACCAAGCACCACGAAGCACCACGAAGCACCACGAAGCACCACGAAGCACCACGAAGCACCACCAAGCACCAGAAAGCACCACCAAGCTACACGAAGCACCACGAAGCACCACGAAGCCCCACGACGCACCACCAAGCACCACCAAGCACCACGAAGGACCACGAAGCACCACGAAGCACCACGAAGCTCCACGAAGCACAACGAAGCACCACCAAGCACAACGAAGCACCACGAAGCACATACGATGCACCACGAAGCTCCACGAAGCACCACCAAGCACTACCAAGCACCACGAAGCAACACGAAGCACCACGAAGCACCACCAAGCACCACGAAGCACCACGAAGCACCACCAAGCACCACGAAGCATCACGAAGAACCACGAAGGACCACGAAGCACCACGATGCACCACGAAGCTCCACCAAGCACCACGAAGCAACACGAAGCACCACGAAGCACCACGAAGCACCACGAAGCACCACGAAGCACCACCAAGCACCACGAAGCACCACGAAGCACCACGAAGCACCAGCAAGCACCACCAAGCACCACGAAGCACCACGAAGCACCACCAAGCACCACCAAGCACCAACAAGCACCACGAAGCACCACCAAGCACCACGAAGGACCACGAAGCACCACGAAGCCCCACCAAGCATCACCAAGCACCACCAAGCACCACCAAGCACCACCAAGCACCACCAAGCACCACCAAGCACCACCAAGCACCACCAAGCACCACAAAGCACCACCAAGCACCACGAAGCACCACCAAGCACCACCAAGCACGAACAAGCACCACGAAGCACCACCAAGCACCACGAACGACCACGAAGCACCACGAAGCACCACGAAGCTCCACCAAGCACCACGAAGCAACACGAAGCACCACGAAGCACCACGAAGCACCACGAAGCACCACCAAGCACCACCAAGCACCACGAAGCACCAAGAAGCACCACCAAGCACCACGAAGCAACACGAAGCACCACGAAGCACCACCAAGCACCACGAAGCACCACGAAGCACCACCAAGCACCACGAAGCATCACGAAGAACCACGAAGCACCACCAAGCACCACGAAGCACCACGAAGCACCACGAAGCACCACCAAGCACCACGAAGCACCACCAAGCACCACCAAGCATCACCAGGCACCACGAAGCTCCATGAAGAACCACCAAGCACCACGAAGCACCACGAAGCTCCACGAAGCACCACGAAGCACCACGAAACACCACGAAGCACCACCAAGCACCACGAAGCACCACGAAGCACCACCAAGCACCACGAAGCATCACGAAGAACCACGAAGGACCACGAAGCACCACGAAGCACCACGAAGCTCCACCAAGCACCACGAAGCACCACGAAGCACCACGAAGCACCAGCAAGCACCACCAAGCACCACGAAGCACCACGAAGCACCACCAAGCACCACCAAGCACCAACAAGCACCACGAAGCACCACCAAGCACCACGAAGGACCACGAAGCACCACGAAGCCCCACCAAGCACCACCAAGCACCACCAAGCACCACCAAGCACCACGAAGCACCACCAAGCACCACCAAGCACGAACAAGCACCACGAAGCACCACCAAGCACCACGAAGGACCACGAAGCACCACGAAGCACCACGAAGCTCCACCAAGCACCACGAAGCAACACGAAGCACCACGAAGCACCACGAGGCACCACGAAGCACCACCAAGCACCACCAAGCACCACGAAGCACCAAGAAGCACCACCAAGCACCACGAAGCAACACGAAGCACCACGAAGCACCACCAAGCACCACGAAGCACCACGAAGCACCACCAAGCACCACGAAGCATCACGAAGAACCACGAAGCACCACCAAGCACCACGAAGCACCACGAAGCACCACGAAGCACCACCAAGCACCACGAAGCACCACCAAGCACCACCAAGCATCACCAGGCACCACGAAGCTCCATGAAGAACCACCAAGCACCACGAAGCACCACGAAGCACCACGAAGCACCACCAAGCACCACGAAGCACCACGAAGCACCACGAAGCACCACCAAGCATCACCAAGCACCACGAAGCACCACGAAGCACCACCAAGCACCACCAAGCACCAACAAGCACCACGAAGCACCACCAAGCACCACGAAGGACCACGAAGCACCACGAAGCCCCACCAAGCATCACCAAGCACCACCAAGCACCACCAAGCACCACCAAGCACCACCAAGCACCACCAAGCACCACCAAGCACCACCAAGCACCACAAAGCACCACCAAGCACCACGAAGCACCACCAAGCACCACCAAGCACGAACAAGCACCACGAAGCACCACCAAGCACCACGAACGACCACGAAGCACCACGAAGCACCACGAAGCTCCACCAAGCACCACGAAGCAAAACGAAGCACCACGAAGCACCACGAAGCACCACGAAGCACCACCAAGCACCACCAAGCACCACGAAGCACCAAGAAGCACCACCAAGCACCACGAAGAACCACGAAGCACCACCAAGCACCACGAAGCACCACGAAGCACCACGAAGCACCACCAAGCACCACGAAGCACCACCAAGCACCACCAAGCATCACCAGGCACCACGAAGCTCCATGAAGAACCACCAAGCACCACGAAGCACCACGAAGCACCACGAAGCACCACGAAGCACCACGAAGCACCACGAAACACCACGATGCACCACCAAGCATCACCAAGCACCACGAAGCACCACGAAGCACCGGCAAGCACCTCCAAGCACCACGAAGCACCACGAAGCACCACCAAGCATCACCAAGCACCAACAAGCAGCACGAAGCACCACCAAGCACCACGAAGGACCACGAAGCACCACGAAGCACCACGAAGCTCCACCAAGCACCACCAAGCACCACCAAGCACCACCAAGCACCACCAAGCACCACCAAGCACCACCAAGCACCACGAAGCACCACGTAGCACCACCAAGCACCACCAAGCACCACGAAGCACCACGAAGCACCACCAAGCACCACCAAGCACGAACAAGCACCACGACGCACCACCAAGCACCACCAAGCACCACGAAGCACCACCAAGCATCACGAAGCTCCATGAAGAACCACCAAGCACCACGAAGCACCACGAAGCACCACGAAGCACCACGAAGCACCACGAAGCACCACGAAGCACCACGAAGCACCACGAAACACCACCAAGCACCACGAAGGACCACGAAGCACCACGAAGCACCACGAAGCTCCACCAAGCACCACGAAGCAACACGAAGCACCACGAAGCACCACGAAGCACCACGAAGCACCACGAAGGACCACGAAGCACCACGAAGCCCCACCAAGCATCACCAAGCACCACCAAGCACCACCAAGCACCACCAAGCACCACCAAGCACCACCAAGCACCACCAAGCACCACCAAGCACCACAAAGCACCACCAAGCACCACGAACGACCACGAAGCACCACGAAGCACCACGAAGCTCCACCAAGCACCACGAAGCAACACGAAGCACCACGAAGCACCACGAAGCACCACGAAGCACCACCAAGCACCACCAAGCACCACGAAGCACCAAGAAGCACCACCAAGCACCACGAAGAACCACGAAGCACCACCAAGCACCACGAAGCACCACGAAGCACCACGAAGCACCACGAAGCACCACGAAGCACCACGAAACACCACGAAGCACCACCAAGCATCACCAAGCACCACGAAGCACCACGAAGCACCGGCAAGCACCACCAAGCACCACGAAGCACCACGAAGCACCACCAAGCACCACCAAGCACCAACAAGCACCACGAAGCACCACCAAGCACCACGAAGGACCACGAAGCACCACGAAGCACCACGAAGCTCCACCAAGCACCACCAAGCACCACCAAGCACCACCAAGCACCACCAAGCACCACCAAGCACCACCAAGCACCACCAAGCACCACCAAGCACCACGAAGCACCACGTAGCACCACCAAGCACCACCAAGCACCACGAAGCACCACGAAGCACCACCAAGCACCACCAAGCACGAACAAGCACCACGAAGCACCACCAAGCACCACCAAGCACCACGAAGCACCACCAAGCATCACGAAGCTCCATGAAGAACCACCAAGCACCACGAAGCACCACGAAGCACCACGAAGCACCACGAAGCACCACGAAGCACCACGAAACACCACCAAGCACCACGAAGCACCACGAAGCACCACGAAGCACCACGAAGCTCCACCAAGCACCACGAAGCAACACGAAGCACCACGAAGCACCACGAAGCACCACGAAGCACCACGAAGCACCAAGAAGCACCACCAAGCACCACGAAGCACCACGAAGCACCACGATGCACCACCAAGCACCACGAAGGACCACGAAGCACCACGAAGCTCCACGAAGCACAACGAAGCACCACCAAGCACAACGAAGCACCACGAAGCACATACGATGCAACACGAAGCACCACGAAGCACCACCAAGCACCACGAAGCACCACGAAGCACCACCAAGCACCACGAAGCATCACGAAGAACCACGAAGGACCACGAAGCACCACGAAGCACCACGAAGCTCCACCAAGCACCACGAAGCAACACGAAGCACCACGAAGCACCACGAAGCACCACGAAGCACCACCAAGCACCACGAAGCACCACGAAGCACCACGAAGCACCAGCAAGCACCACCAAGCACCACGAAGCACCACGAAGCACCACCAAGCACCACCAAGCACCAACAAGCACCACGAAGCACCACCAAGCACCACGAAGGACCACGAAGCACCACGAAGCCCCACCAAGCACCACCAAGCACCACCAAGCACCACCAAGCACCACGAAGCACCACCAAGCACCACCAAGCACGAACAAGCACCACGAAGCACCACCAAGCACCACGAAGGACCACGAAGCACCACGAAGCACCACGAAGCTCCACCAAGCACCACGAAGCAACACGAAGCACCACGAAGCACCACGAGGCACCACGAAGCACCACCAAGCACCACCAAGCACCACGAAGCACCAAGAAGCACCACCAAGCACCACGAAGCAACACGAAGCACCACGAAGCACCACCAAGCACCACGAAGCACCACGAAGCACCACCAAGCACCACGAAGCATCACGAAGAACCACGAAGCACCACCAAGCACCACGAAGCACCACGAAGCACCACGAAGCACCACCAAGCACCACGAAGCACCACCCAGCACCACCAAGCATCACCAGGCACCACGAAGCTCCATGAAGAATCACCAAGCACCACGAAGCACCACGAAGCACCACGAAGCACCACGAAGCACCACGAAGCACCACGAAACACCACGAAGCACCACCAAGCATCACCAAGCACCACGAAGCACCACGAAGCCCCACGACGCACCACCAAGCACCACCAAGCACCACGAAGGACCACGAAGCACCACGAAGCTCCACGAAGCACAACGAAGCACCACCAAGCACAACGAAGCACCACGAAGCACATACGATGCACCACGAAGCTCTACGAAGCACCACCAAGCACTACCAAGCACCACGAAGCAACACGAAGCACCACGAAGCACCACCAAGCACCACGAAGCACCACGAAGCACCACCAAGCACCACGAAGCATCACGAAGAACCACGAAGGACCACGAAGCACCACGAAGCACCACGAAGCTCCACCAAGCACCACGAAGCAACACGAAACACCACGAAGCACCACGAAGCACCACGAAGCACCACGAAGCACCACCAAGCACCACGAAGCACCACGAAGCACCACGAAGCACCAGCAAGCACCACCAAGCACCACGAAGCACCACCAAGCACCACGAAGCATCACGAAGAACCACGAAGGACCACGAAGCACCACGAAGCACCACGAAGCTCCACCAAGCACCACGAAGCAACACGAAACACCACGAAGCACCACGAAGCACCACGAAGCACCACGAAGCACCACCAAGCACCACGAAGCACCACGAAGCACCACGAAGCACCAGCAAGCACCACCAAGCACCACGAAGCACCACGAAGCACCACCAAGCACCACGAAGCACCACCAAGCACCACCAAGCATCACCAGGCACCACGAAGCTCCATGAAGAACCACCAAGCACCACGAAGCACCACGAAGCACCACGAAGCACCACGAAGCACCACGAAGCACCACGAAACACCACGAAGCACCACCAAGCATCACCAAGCATCACCAAGCACCACGAAGCACCACGAAGCACCGGCAAGCACCACCAAGCACCACGAAGCACCACGAAGCACCACCAAGCACCACCAAGCACCAACAAGCACCACGAAGCACCACCAAGCACCACGAAGGACCACGAAGCACCACGAAGCACCACGAAGCTCCACCAAGCACCACCAAGCACCACCAAGCACCACCAAGCACCACCAAGCACCACCAAGCACCACCAAGCACCACGAAGCACCACGTAGCACCACCAAGCACCACCAAGCACCACGAAGCACCACGAAGCACCACCAAGCACCACCAAGCACGAACAAGCACCACGAAGCACCACCAAGCACCACGAAGGACCACGAAGCACCACGAAGGACCACGAAGCACCACGAAGCACCACGAAGCTCCACCAAGCACCACGAAGCAACACGAAGCACCACGAAGCACCACGAAGCACCACGAAGTACCACCAAGCACCACCAAGCACCACGAAGCACCAAGAAGCACCACCAAGCACCACGAAGCAACACGAAGCACCACGAAGCACCACGAAGCACCACCAAGCACCACGAAGCATCACGAAGAGCCACGAAGCACCACGAAGCACCACCAAGCACCACCAAGCATCACCAGGCAAAACGAAGCTCCATGAAGAACCACCAAGCACCACGAAGCACCACGAAGCACCACGAAGCACCACGAAGCACCACGAAGCACCACCAAGCACCAGAAAGCACCACCAAGCTACACGAAGCACCACGAAGCACCACGAAGCCCCACGACGCACCACCAAGCACCACCAAGCACCACGAAGGACCACGAAGCACCACGAAGCACCACGAAGCTCCACGAAGCACAACGAAGCACCACCAAGCACAACGAAGCACCACGAAGCACATACGATGCACCACGAAGCTCCACGAAGCACCACCAAGCACTACCAAGCACCACGAAGCAACACGAAGCACCACGAAGCACCACCAAGCACCACGAAGCACCACGAAGCACCACCAAGCACCACGAAGCATCACGAAGAACCACGAAGGACCACGAAGCACCACGATGCACCACGAAGCTCCACCAAGCACCACGAAGCAACACGAAGCACCACGAAGCACCACGAAGCACCACGAAGCACCACGAAGCACCACCAAGCACCACGAAGCACCACGAAGCACCACGAAGCACCAGCAAGCACCACCAAGCACCACGAAGCACCACGAAGCACCACCAAGCACCACCAAGCACCAACAAGCACCACGAAGCACCACCAAGCACCACGAAGGACCACGAAGCACCACGAAGCCCCACCAAGCATCACCAAGCACCACCAAGCACCACCAAGCACCACCAAGCACCACCAAGCACCACCAAGCACCACCAAGCACCACCAAGCACCACAAAGCACCACCAAGCACCACGAAGCACCACCAAGCACCACCAAGCACGAACAAGCACCACGAAGCACCACCAAGCACCACGAACGACCACGAAGCACCACGAAGCACCACGAAGCTCCACCAAGCACCACGAAGCAACACGAAGCACCACGAAGCACCACGAAGCACCACGAAGCACCACCAAGCACCACCAAGCACCACGAAGCACCAAGAAGCACCACCAAGCACCACGAAGCAACACGAAGCACCACGAAGCACCACCAAGCACCACGAAGCACCACGAAGCACCACCAAGCACCACGAAGCATCACGAAGAACCACGAAGCACCACCAAGCACCACGAAGCACCACGAAGCACCACGAAGCACCACCAAGCACCACGAAGCACCACCAAGCACCACCAAGCATCACCAGGCACCACGAAGCTCCATGAAGAACCACCAAGCACCACGAAGCACCACGAAGCTCCACGAAGCACCACGAAGCACCACGAAACACCACGAAGCACCACCAAGCACCACGAAGCACCACGAAGCACCACCAAGCACCACGAAGCATCACGAAGAACCACGAAGGACCACGAAGCACCACGAAGCACCACGAAGCTCCACCAAGCACCACGAAGCACCACGAAGCACCACGAAGCACCACGAAGCACCAGCAAGCACCACCAAGCACCACGAAGCACCACGAAGCACCACCAAGCACCACCAAGCACCAACAAGCACCACGAAGCACCACCAAGCACCACGAAGGACCACGAAGCACCACGAAGCCCCACCAAGCACCACCAAGCACCACCAAGCACCACCAAGCACCACGAAGCACCACCAAGCACCACCAAGCACGAACAAGCACCACGAAGCACCACCAAGCACCACGAAGGACCACGAAGCACCACGAAGCACCACGAAGCTCCACCAAGCACCACGAAGCAACACGAAGCACCACGAAGCACCACGAGGCACCACGAAGCACCACCAAGCACCACCAAGCACCACGAAGCACCAAGAAGCACCACCAAGCACCACGAAGCAACACGAAGCACCACGAAGCACCACCAAGCACCACGAAGCACCACGAAGCACCACCAAGCACCACGAAGCATCACGAAGAACCACGAAGCACCACCAAGCACCACGAAGCACCACGAAGCACCACGAAGCACCACCAAGCACCACGAAGCACCACCAAGCACCACCAAGCATCACCAGGCACCACGAAGCTCCATGAAGAACCACCAAGCACCACGAAGCACCACGAAGCACCACGAAGCACCACGAAGCACCACGAAGCACCACGAAACACCACGAAGCACCACCAAGCATCACCAAGCACCACGAAGCACCACGAAGCACCGGCAAGCACCACCAAGCACCACGAAGCACCACGAAGCACCACCAAGCACCACCAAGCACCAACAAGCACCACGAAGCACCACCAAGCACCACGAAGGACCACGAAGCACCACGAAGCACCACGAAGCTCCACCAAGCACCACCAAGCACCACCAAGCACCACCAAGCACCACCAAGCACCACCAAGCACCACCAAGCACCACGAAGCACCACGTAGCACCACCAAGCACCACCAAGCACCACGAAGCACCACGAAGCACCACCAAGCACCACCAAGCACGAACAAGCACCACGAAGCACCACCAAGCACCACGAAGGACCACGAAACACCACGAAGGACCACGAAGCACCACGAAGCACCACGAAGCTCCACCAAGCACCACGAAGCAACACGAAGCACCACGAAGCACCACGAAGCACCACGAAGTACCACCAAGCACCACCAAGCACCACGAAGCACCAAGAAGCACCACCAAGCACCACGAAGCAACACGAAGCACCACGAAGCACCACGAAGCACCACCAAGCACTACGAAGCATCACGAAGAGCCACGAAGCACCACGAAGCACCACCAAGCACCACCAAGCATCACCAGGCACCACGAAGCTCCATGAAGAACCACCAAGCACCACGAAGCACCACGAAGCACCACGAAGCACCACGAAGCACCACGAAGCACCACGAAACACCACGAAGCACCACCAAGCATCACCAAGCACCACGAAGCACCACGAAGCACCGGCAAGCACCACCAAGCACCACGAAGCACTACGAAGCACCACCAAGCACCACCAAGCACCAACAAGCACCACGAAGCACCACCAAGCACCACGAAGGACCACGAAGCACCACGAAGCACCACGAAGCTCCACCAAGCACCACCAAGCACCACCAAGCACCACCAAGCACCACCAAGCACCACCAAGCACCACGAAGCACCACGTAGCACCACCAAGCACCACCAAGCACCACGAAGCACCACGAAGCACCACCAAGCACCACCAAGCACGAACAAGCACCACGAAGCACCACCAAGCACCACGAAGGACCACGAAGCACCACGAAGGACCACGAAGCACCACGAAGCACCACGAAGCTCCACCAAGCACCACGAAGCAACACGAAGCACCACGAAGCACCACGAAGCACCACGAAGTACCACCAAGCACCACCAAGCACCACGAAGCACCAAGAAGCACCACCAAGCACCAAGAAGCACCACCAAGCACCACGAAGCAACACGAAGCACCACGAAGCACCACGAAGCACCACGAAGCACCACGAAGCACCACCAAGCACCACCAAGCACGAACAAGCACCACGAAGCACCACCAAGCACCACCAAGCACCACCAAGCACCACCAAGCACCACCAAGCACCACGAAGCACCACGAAGCACCACGATGCACCACCAAGCACCACGAAGCTCCACGAAGCACCACGAAGCTCCACGAAGCACAACGAAGCACCACCAAGCACAACGAAGCACCACGAAGCACATACGATGCACCACGATGCTCCACGAAGCACCACCAAGCACCACGAAGCACCACCAAGCACCACGAAGCATCACCAGGCACCACGAAGCTCCATGAAGAACCACCAAGCACCACGAAGCACCACGAAGCACCACGAAGCACCACGAAGCACCACGAAGCACCACGAAGCACCACGAAACACCACCAAGCACCACGAAGGACCACGAAGCACCACTAAGCATCACCAAGCACCACGAAGCAACACGAAGCACCACCAAGCACCACGAAGCACCAAGAAGCACCACCAAGCACCACGAAGCAACACGAAGCACCACGAAGCACCACCAAGCACCACGTAGCACCACGAAGCACCACCAAGCACCACGAAGCATCACGAAGAACCACGAAGCACCACCAAGCACCACGAAGCACCACCAAGCACCACCAAGCACCACCAAGCACCACCAAGCACCACCAAGCACCACGAAGCACCACGAAGCACCACGATGCACCACCAAGCACCACGAAGGACCACGAAGGACCACGAAGCACCACGAAGCTCCACGAAGCACAACGAAGCACCAAAAAGCACAACGAAGCACCACGAAGCACATACGATGCACCACGAAGCTCCACGAAGCACCACCAAGCACCACCAAGCACCACGAAGCACCACGAAGCACCACCAAGCACCAGAAAGCACAACCAAGCTACACGAAGCACCACGAAGCGCCACGAAGCCCCACGACGCACCACCAAGCACCACCAAGCACCACCAAGCACCACGAAGCACCACCAAGCACCACCAAGCACCACGAAGCACCACGTAGCACCACCAAGCACCACCAAGCACCACGAAGCACCACGAAGCACCACCAAGCACCACCAAGCACCACGAAGCACCACGAAGCACCACCAAGCACCACCAAGCACGAACAAGCACCACGAAGCACCACCAAGCACCACGAAGGACCACGAAGCATCACGAAGCACCACCAAGCTCCACGAAGGACCACGAAGCACCACGAAGCACCACGAAGCTCCACCAAGCACCACGAAGCAACACGAAGCACCACGAAGCACCACGAAGCACCACGAAGCACCACGAAGCACCACGAAGCACCACGAAACACCACCAAGCACCACGAAGGACCGCGAAGCACCACGAAGCACCACGAAGCACCACGAAGCTTCACCAAGCACCACGAAGCAACACGAAGCACCACGAAGCACCACGAAGCACCACGAAGCACCACCAAGCACCACCAAGCACCACGAAGCACCAAGAAGCACCACCAAGCACCACGAAGCACCACGAAGCACCACCAAGCACCACCAAGCACCACGAAGCACGACGATGCACCACCAAGCACCACCAAGCACCACGAAGCACGACGATGCACCACCAAGCACCACGAAGGACCACGAAGCACCACGAAGCTCCATGAAGCACCACGAAGCACCACGAAGCACCACCAAGCACCACCAAGCACCACCAAGCACCACCAAGCACCACGGAGCATCACGAAGCACCACAAAGCACCACCAAGCACCACGAAGCACCACAAAGTACCACCAAGCACCACCAAGCACCACGAAGCACGACGATGCACCACCAAGCACCACGAAGGACCACGAAGCACCACGAAGCTCCACGAAGCACCACGAAGCTCCACGAAGCACCACGAAGCACCACCAAGCACCACCAAGCACCACGAAGCACCAAGAAGCACCACCAAGCACCACGAAGCAACACGAAGCACCACGAAGCACCACCAAGCACCACGAAGCACCACGAAGCACCACCAAGCACCACGAAGCATCACGAAGAACCACGAAGCACCACCAAGCACCACGAAGCACCACCAAGCACCACCAAGCACCACCAAGCACCACCAAGCACCACGAAGCACCACGATGCACCACCAAGCACCACGAAGGACCACGAAGCACCACGAAGCTCCACGAAGCACAACGAAGCACCACCAAGCACAACGAAGCACCACGAAGCACATACGATGCACCACGAAGCTCCACGAAGCACCACCAAGCACCACCAAGCACCACGAAGCACCACGAAGCACCACCAAGCACCAGAAAGCACCACCAAGCTACACGAAGCACCACGAAGCACCACGAAGCCCCACGACGCACCACCAAGCACCAACAAGCACCACCAAGCACCACGAATCACCACGAAGCACCACGAAGCAACACGAATCACCACGAAGCACCACGAAGCACCACGAAGCACCACGAACCACCACCAAGCACCACCAAGCACCACGAATCACCACGTAGCACCACCAAGCACCACCAAGCACCACGAAGCACCACGAAGCACCACCAAGCACCACGAAGCACCACGTAGCACCACCAAGCACCACCAAGCACCACCAAGCACCACGAAGCACCACCAAGCACCACCAAGCACGAACAAGCACCACGAAGCACCACCAAGCACCACGAAGGACCACGAAGCACCACGAAGCACCACGAAGCTCCACCAAGCACCACGAAGCATCACGAAGAACCACGAAGCACCACCAAGCACCACGAAGCACCACCAAGCACCACCAAGCACCACCAAGCACCACCAAGCACCACGGAGCACCACGAAGCACCACGAAGCACCACCAAGCACCACGAAGCACCACGAAGCACCACCAAGCACCACCAAGCACCACGAAGCACGACGATGCACCACCAAGCACCACGAAGGACCACGAAGCACCACGAAGCTCCACGAAGCACCACGAAGCACCACGAAGCACCACCAAGCACCACCAAGCACCACCAAGCACCACCAAGCACCACCAAGCACCACGGAGCACCACGAAGCACCACGAAGCACCACCAAGCACCACGAAGCACCACCAAGCACCACGAAGCACCACCAAGCACCACCAAGCACCACGAAGCACGACGATGCACCACCAAGCACCACGAAGGACCACGAAGCACCACGAAGCTCCACGAAGCACCACGAAGCACCACCAAGCACCACCAAGCACCACGAAGCACCAAGAAGCACCACGAAGCACCACCAAGCACCACGAAGCATCACGAAGAACCACGAAGCACCACCAAGCACCACCAAGCACCACCAAGCACCACCAAGCACCACCAAGCACCACCAAGCACCACGAAGCACCACGATGCACCACCAAGCACCACGAAGGACCACGAAGCACCACGAAGCACCACGAAGCTCCACCAAGCACCACGAAGCAACACGAAGCACCACGAAGCACCACGAAGCACCACGAAGCACCACGAAGCACCACCAAGCACCACGAAGCACCACCAAGCACCACCAAGCACCACGAAGCACCAAGAAGCACCACCAAGCACCACGAAGCAACACGAAGCACCACGAAGCACCACCAAGCACCACGTAGCACCACGAAGCACCACGAAGCACCACGAAGCTCCACGAAGCACAACGAAGCACCACCAAGCACAACGAAGCACCACGAAGCACCACGAAGCCCCACGACGCACCACCAAGCACCACCAAGCACCACGAAGCACCACGAAGCACCACGAAGCACCACCAAGCACCACGAAGCACCACGAAGCACCACGAAGCACCACCAAGCACCACGAAGCACCACCAAGCACCACGAAGCATCACCAGGCACCACGAAGCTCCATGAAGAACCACCAAGCTCCACGAAGCACCACGAAGCACCACGAAGCACCACGAAGCACCACGAAGCACCACGAAACACCACGAAGCAGCACCAAGCATCACCAAGCACCACGAAGCACCACGAAGCACCAGCAATCACCACCAAGCATCACGAAGCACCACGAAGCACCACCAAGCACCACCAAGCACCAACAAGCACCACGAAGCACCACCAAGCACCACGAAGGACCACGAAGCACCACGAAGCACCACGAAGCTCCACCAAGCACCACGAAGCAACACGAAGCACCACGAAGCACCACGAAGCACCACGAAGCACCACGAAGCACCACCAAGCACCACCAAGCACCACGAAGCACCACGAAGCACCACCAAGCACCACCAAGCACCACCAAGCACCACCAAGCACCACCAAGCACCACCAAGCACCACCAAGCACCACCAAGCACCACCAAGCACCACCAAGCACCACGAAGCACCACCAAGCACCACCAAGCACGAACAAGCACCACGAAGCACCACCAAGCACGAACAAGCACCACGAAGCACCACCAAGCACCACGAAGGACCACGAAGCACCACGAAGCACCACGAAGCACCACGAAGCACCACGAAGCACCACCAAGCACCACGAAGCACCACCAAGCACCACCAAGCACCACGAAGCACCAAGAAGCACCACCAAGCACCACGAAGCAACACGAAGCACCACGAAGCACAACCAAGCACCACGTAGCACCACGAAGCACCACCAAGCACCACGAAGCATCACGAAGAACCACGAAGCACCACCAAGCACCACGAAGCACCACCAAGCACCACCAAGCACCACCAAGCACCACCAAGCACCACCAAGCACGACGAAGCACCACGAAGCACCACGATGCACCACCAAGCACCACCAAGGACCACGAAGCACCACGAAGCTCCACGAAGCACAACGAAGCACCACCAAGCACAACGAAGCACCACGAAGCACATACGATGCACCACGAAGCTCCACGAAGCACCACCAAGCACCACCAAGCACCACGAAGCACCACGAAGCACCACCAAGCACCAGAAAGCACCACCAAGCTACACGAAGCACCACGAAGCACCACGAAGCCCCACGACGCACCACCAAGCACCACCAAGCACCACCAAGCACCACGAAGCACCACCAAGCACCACCAAGCACCACGAAGCACCACGTAGCACCACCAAGCACCACCAAGCACCAGGAAGCACCAAGGAACCCCACCAATCACCACCAAGCACCACGAAGCACCACGAAGCACCACCAAGCACCACCAAGCACGAACAAGCACCACGAAGCACCACCAAGCACCACGAAGGACCACGAAGCACCACGAAGCACCACCAAGCACCACGAAGCTCCACGAAGCACCACGAAGCACCAGCAAGCACCACCAAGCACCACGAAGCACCACGAAGCTCCACCAAGCACCACGAAGCAACACGAAGCACCACGAAGGACCACGAAGCACCACGAAGCTCCACGAAGCACCACGAAGCACCACGAAGCACCACCAAGCACCACCAAGCACCACCAAGCACCACGAAGCACCACGTAGCACCACCAAGCACCACCAAGCACCACGAAGCACCACGAAGCACCACCAAGCACCACCAAGCACCACGAAGCACCACGAAGCACCACCAAGCACCACCAAGCACGAACAAGCACCACGAAGCACCACCAAGCACCACGAAGGACCACGAAGCACCACGAAGCACCACGAAGCTCCACCAAGCACCACGAAGCACCACGAAGCACCACGAAGCACCAGCAAGCACCACCAAGCACCACGAAGCACCACGAAGCACCACCAAGCACCACCAAGCACCAACAAGCACCACGAAGCACCACCAAGCACCACGAAGGACCACGAAGCACCACGAAGCCCCACCAAGCACCACCAAGCACCACCAAGCACCACCAAGCACCACGAAGCACCACCAAGCACCACCAAGCACGAACAAGCACCACGAAGCACCACCAAGCACCACGAAGGACCACGAAGCACCACGAAGCACCACGAAGCTCCACCAAGCACCACGAAGCAACACGAAGCACCACGAAGCACCACGAGGCACCACGAAGCACCACCAAGCACCACCAAGCACCACGAAGCACCAAGAAGCACCACCAAGCACCACGAAGCAACACGAAGCACCACGAAGCACCACCAAGCACCACGAAGCACCACGAAGCACCACGAAGCACCACGAAACACCACGAAGCACCACCAAGCATCACCAAGCACCACGAAGCACCACGAAGCACCGGCAAGCACCACCAAGCACCACGAAGCACCACGAAGCACCACCAAGCACCACCAAGCACCAACAAGCACCACGAAGCACCACCAAGCACCACGAAGGACCACGAAGCACCACGAAGCACCACGAAGCTCCACCAAGCACCACCAAGCACCACCAAGCACCACCAAGCACCACCAAGCACCACCAAGCACCACCAAGCACCACGAAGCACCACGTAGCACCACCAAGCACCACCAAGCACCACGAAGCACCACGAAGCACCACCAAGCACCACCAAGCACGAACAAGCACCACGAAGCACCACCAAGCACCACGAAGGACCACGAAACACCACGAAGGACCACGAAGCACCACGAAGCACCACGAAGCTCCACCAAGCACCACGAAGCAACACGAAGCACCACGAAGCACCACGAAGCACCACGAAGTACCACCAAGCACCACCAAGCACCACGAAGCACCAAGAAGCACCACCAAGCACCACGAAGCAACACGAAGCACCACGAAGCACCACGAAGCACCACCAAGCACTACGAAGCATCACGAAGAGCCACGAAGCACCACGAAGCACCACCAAGCACCACCAAGCATCACCAGGCACCACGAAGCTCCATGAAGAACCACCAAGCACCACGAAGCACCACGAAGCACCACGAAGCACCACGAAGCACCACGAAGCACCACGAAACACCACGAAGCACCACCAAGCATCACCAAGCACCACGAAGCACCACGAAGCACCGGCAAGCACCACCAAGCACCACGAAGCACCACGAAGCACCACCAAGCACCACCAAGCACCAACAAGCACCACGAAGCACCACCAAGCACCACGAAGGACCACGAAGCACCACGAAGCACCACGAAGCTCCACCAAGCACCACCAAGCACCACCAAGCACCACCAAGCACCACCAAGCACCACCAAGCACCACGAAGCACCACGTAGCACCACCAAGCACCACCAAGCACCACGAAGCACCACGAAGCACCACCAAGCACCACCAAGCACGAACAAGCACCACGAAGCACCACCAAGCACCACGAAGGACCACGAAGCACCACGAAGGACCACGAAGCACCACGAAGCACCACGAAGCTCCACCAAGCACCACCAAGCACCACCAAGCACCACCAAGCACCACCAAGCACCACCAAGCACCACGAAGCACCACGTAGCACCACCAAGCACCACCAAGCACCACGAAGCACCACGAAGCACCACCAAGCACCACCAAGCACGAACAAGCACCACGAAGCACCACCAAGCACCACGAAGGACCACGAAGCACCACGAAGGACCACGAAGCACCACGAAGCACCACGAAGCTCCACCAAGCACCACGAAGCAACACGAGCACCACGAAGCACCACGAAGCACCACGAAGTACCACCAAGCACCACCAAGCACCACGAAGCACCAAGAAGCACCACCAAGCACCAAGAAGCACCACCAAGCACCACGAAGCAACACGAAGCACCACGAAGCACCACGAAGCACCACGAAGCACCACGAAGCACCACCAAGCACCACCAAGCACGAACAAGCACCACGAAGCACCACCAAGCACCACCAAGCACCACCAAGCACCACCAAGCACCACCAAGCACCACGAAGCACGACGATGCACCACCAAGCACCACCAAGCACCACGAAGCACGACGATGCACCACCAAGCACCACGAAGGACCACGAAGCACCACGAAGCTCCATGAAGCACCACGAAGCACCACGAAGCACCACCAAGCACCACCAAGCACCACCAAGCACCACCAAGCACCACGGAGCATCACGAAGCACCACAAAGCACCACCAAGCACCACGAAGCACCACAAAGTACCACCAAGCACCACCAAGCACCACGAAGCACGACGATGCACCACCAAGCACCACGAAGGACCACGAAGCACCACGAAGCTCCACGAAGCACCACGAAGCTCCACGAAGCACCACGAAGCACCACCAAGCACCACCAAGCACCACGAAGCACCAAGAAGCACCACCAAGCACCACGAAGCAACACGAAGCACCACGAAGCACCACCAAGCACCACGAAGCACCACGAAGCACCACCAAGCACCACGAAGCATCACGAAGAACCACGAAGCACCACCAAGCACCACGAAGCACCACCAAGCACCACCAAGCACCACCAAGCACCACCAAGCACCACGAAGCACCACGATGCACCACCAAGCACCACGAAGGACCACGAAGCACCACGAAGCTCCACGAAGCACAACGAAGCACCACCAAGCACAACGAAGCACCACGAAGCACATACGATGCACCACGAAGCTCCACGAAGCACCACCAAGCACCACCAAGCACCACGAAGCACCACGAAGCACCACCAAGCACCAGAAAGCACCACCAAGCTACACGAAGCACCACGAAGCACCACGAAGCCCCACGACGCACCACCAAGCACCAACAAGCACCACCAAGCACCACGAATCACCACGAAGCACCACGAAGCAACACGAATCACCACGAAGCACCACGAAGCACCACGAAGCACCACGAACCACCACCAAGCACCACCAAGCACCACGAATCACCACGTAGCACCACCAAGCACCACCAAGCACCACGAAGCACCACGAAGCACCACCAAGCACCACGAAGCACCACGTAGCACCACCAAGCACCACCAAGCACCACCAAGCACCACGAAGCACCACCAAGCACCACCAAGCACGAACAAGCACCACGAAGCACCACCAAGCACCACGAAGGACCACGAAGCACCACGAAGCACCACGAAGCTCCACCAAGCACCACGAAGCATCACGAAGAACCACGAAGCACCACCAAGCACCACGAAGCACCACCAAGCACCACCAAGCACCACCAAGCACCACCAAGCACCACGGAGCACCACGAAGCACCACGAAGCACCACCAAGCACCACGAAGCACCACGAAGCACCACCAAGCACCACCAAGCACCACGAAGCACGACGATGCACCACCAAGCACCACGAAGGACCACGAAGCACCACGAAGCTCCACGAAGCACCACGAAGCACCACGAAGCACCACCAAGCACCACCAAGCACCACCAAGCACCACCAAGCACCACCAAGCACCACGGAGCACCACGAAGCACCACGAAGCACCACCAAGCACCACGAAGCACCACCAAGCACCACCAAGCACCACGGAGCACCACGAAGCACCACGAAGCACCACCAAGCACCACGAAGCACCACCAAGCACCACGAAGCACCACCAAGCACCACCAAGCACCACGAAGCACGACGATGCACCACCAAGCACCACGAAGGACCACGAAGCACCACGAAGCTCCACGAAGCACCACGAAGCACCACCAAGCACCACCAAGCACCACGAAGCACCAAGAAGCACCACGAAGCACCACCAAGCACCACGAAGCATCACGAAGAACCACGAAGCACCACCAAGCACCACCAAGCACCACCAAGCACCACCAAGCACCACCAAGCACCACCAAGCACCACGAAGCACCACGATGCACCACCAAGCACCACGAAGGACCACGAAGCACCACGAAGCACCACGAAGCTCCACCAAGCACCACGAAGCAACACGAAGCACCACGAAGCACCACGAAGCACCACGAAGCACCACGAAGCACCACCAAGCACCACGAAGCACCACCAAGCACCACCAAGCACCACGAAGCACCAAGAAGCACCACCAAGCACCACGAAGCAACACGAAGCACCACGAAGCACCACCAAGCACCACGTAGCACCACGAAGCACCACGAAGCACCACGAAGCTCCACGAAGCACAACGAAGCACCACGAAGCTCCACCAAGCACCACCAAGCACCACCAAGCACCACCAAGCACCACCAAGCACCACCAAGCACCACGAAGCACCACGTAGCACCACCAAGCACCACCAAGCACCACGAAGCACCACGAAGCACCACCAAGCACCACCAAGCACGAACAAGCACCACGAAGCACCACCAAGCACCACGAAGGACCACGAAGCACCACGAAGGACCACGAAGCACCACGAAGCACCACGAAGCTCCACCAAGCACCACGAAGCAACACGAGCACCACGAAGCACCACGAAGCACCACGAAGTACCACCAAGCACCACCAAGCACCACGAAGCACCAAGAAGCACCACCAAGCACCAAGAAGCACCACCAAGCACCACGAAGCAACACGAAGCACCACGAAGCACCACGAAGCACCACGAAGCACCACGAAGCACCACCAAGCACCACCAAGCACGAACAAGCACCACGAAGCACCACCAAGCACCACCAAGCACCACCAAGCACCACCAAGCACCACCAAGCACCACGAAGCACCACGAAGCACCACGATGCACCACCAAGCACCACGAAGCTCCACGAAGCACCACGAAGCTCCACGAAGCACAACGAAGCACCACCAAGCACAACGAAGCACCACGAAGCACATACGATGCACCACGATGCTCCACGAAGCACCACCAAGCACCACGAAGCACCACCAAGCACCACGAAGCATCACCAGGCACCACGAAGCTCCATGAAGAACCACCAAGCACCACGAAGCACCACGAAGCACCACGAAGCACCACGAAGCACCACGAAGCACCACGAAGCACCACGAAACACCACCAAGCACCACGAAGGACCACGAAGCACCACCAAGCATCACCAAGCACCACGAAGCAACACGAAGCACCACCAAGCACCACGAAGCACCAAGAAGCACCACCAAGCACCACGAAGCAACACGAAGCACCACGAAGCACCACCAAGCACCACGTAGCACCACGAAGCACCACCAAGCACCACCAAGCACCACCAAGCACCACCAAGCACCACCAAGCACCACCAAGCACCACCAAGCACCACCAAGCACCACGAAGCACCACCAAGCACCACCAAGCACGAACAAGCACCACGAAGCACCACCAAGCACGAACAAGCACCACGAAGCACCACCAAGCACCACGAAGGACCACGAAGCACCACGAAGCACCACGAAGCACCACGAAGCACCACGAAGCACCACCAAGCACCACGAAGCACCACCAAGCACCACCAAGCACCACGAAGCACCAAGAAGCACCACCAAGCACCACGAAGCAACACGAAGCACCACGAAGCACAACCAAGCACCACGTAGCACCACGAAGCACCACCAAGCACCACGAAGCATCACGAAGAACCACGAAGCACCACCAAGCACCACGAAGCACCACCAAGCACCACCAAGCACCACCAAGCACCACCAAGCACCACCAAGCACGACGAAGCACCACGAAGCACCACGATGCACCACCAAGCACCACCAAGGACCACGAAGCACCACGAAGCTCCACGAAGCACAACGAAGCACCACCAAGCACAACGAAGCACCACGAAGCACATACGATGCACCACGAAGCTCCACGAAGCACCACCAAGCACCACCAAGCACCACGAAGCACCACGAAGCACCACCAAGCACCAGAAAGCACCACCAAGCTACACGAAGCACCACGAAGCACCACGAAGCCCCACGACGCACCACCAAGCACCACCAAGCACCACCAAGCACCACGAAGCACCACCAAGCACCACCAAGCACCACGAAGCACCACGTAGCACCACCAAGCACCACCAAGCACCAGGAAGCACCAAGGAACCCCACCAATCACCACCAAGCACCACGAAGCACCACGAAGCACCACCAAGCACCACCAAGCACGAACAAGCACCACGAAGCACCACCAAGCACCACGAAGGACCACGAAGCACCACGAAGCACCACCAAGCACCACGAAGCTCCACGAAGCACCACGAAGCACCAGCAAGCACCACCAAGCACCACGAAGCACCACGAAGCTCCACCAAGCACCACGAAGCAACACGAAGCACCACGAAGGACCACGAAGCACCACGAAGCTCCACGAAGCACCACGAAGCACCACGAAGCACCACCAAGCACCACCAAGCACCACCAAGCACCACGAAGCACCACGTAGCACCACCAAGCACCACCAAGCACCACGAAGCACCACGAAGCACCACCAAGCACCACCAAGCACCACGAAGCACCACGAAGCACCACCAAGCACCACCAAGCACGAACAAGCACCACGAAGCACCACCAAGCACCACGAAGGACCACGAAGCACCACGAAGCACCACGAAGCTCCACCAAGCACCACGAAGCACCACGAAGCACCACGAAGCACCAGCAAGCACCACCAAGCACCACGAAGCACCACGAAGCACCACCAAGCACCACCAAGCACCAACAAGCACCACGAAGCACCACCAAGCACCACGAAGGACCACGAAGCACCACGAAGCCCCACCAAGCACCACCAAGCACCACCAAGCACCACCAAGCACCACGAAGCACCACCAAGCACCACCAAGCACGAACAAGCACCACGAAGCACCACCAAGCACCACGAAGGACCACGAAGCACCACGAAGCACCACGAAGCTCCACCAAGCACCACGAAGCAACACGAAGCACCACGAAGCACCACGAGGCACCACGAAGCACCACCAAGCACCACCAAGCACCACGAAGCACCAAGAAGCACCACCAAGCACCACGAAGCAACACGAAGCACCACGAAGCACCACCAAGCACCACGAAGCACCACGAAGCACCACGAAGCACCACGAAACACCACGAAGCACCACCAAGCATCACCAAGCACCACGAAGCACCACGAAGCACCGGCAAGCACCACCAAGCACCACGAAGCACCACGAAGCACCACCAAGCACCACCAAGCACCAACAAGCACCACGAAGCACCACCAAGCACCACGAAGGACCACGAAGCACCACGAAGCACCACGAAGCTCCACCAAGCACCACCAAGCACCACCAAGCACCACCAAGCACCACCAAGCACCACCAAGCACCACCAAGCACCACGAAGCACCACGTAGCACCACCAAGCACCACCAAGCACCACGAAGCACCACGAAGCACCACCAAGCACCACCAAGCACGAACAAGCACCACGAAGCACCACCAAGCACCACGAAGGACCACGAAACACCACGAAGGACCACGAAGCACCACGAAGCACCACGAAGCTCCACCAAGCACCACGAAGCAACACGAAGCACCACGAAGCACCACGAAGCACCACGAAGTACCACCAAGCACCACCAAGCACCACGAAGCACCAAGAAGCACCACCAAGCACCACGAAGCAACATGAAGCACCACGAAGCACCACGAAGCACCACCAAGCACTACGAAGCATCACGAAGAGCCACGAAGCACCACGAAGCACCACCAAGCACCACCAAGCATCACCAGGCACCACGAAGCTCCATGAAGAACCACCAAGCACCACGAAGCACCACGAAGCACCACGAAGCACCACGAAGCACCACGAAGCACCACGAAACACCACGAAGCACCACCAAGCATCACCAAGCACCACGAAGCACCACGAAGCACCGGCAAGCACCACCAAGCACCACGAAGCACCACGAAGCACCACCAAGCACCACCAAGCACCAACAAGCACCACGAAGCACCACCAAGCACCACGAAGGACCACGAAGCACCACGAAGCACCACGAAGCTCCACCAAGCACCACCAAGCACCACCAAGCACCACCAAGCACCACCAAGCACCACCAAGCACCACGAAGCACCACGTAGCACCACCAAGCACCACCAAGCACCACGAAGCACCACGAAGCACCACCAAGCACCACCAAGCACGAACAAGCACCACGAAGCACCACCAAGCACCACGAAGGACCACGAAGCACCACGAAGGACCACGAAGCACCACGAAGCACCACGAAGCTCCACCAAGCACCACCAAGCACCACCAAGCACCACCAAGCACCACCAAGCACCACCAAGCACCACGAAGCACCACGTAGCACCACCAAGCACCACCAAGCACCACGAAGCACCACGAAGCACCACCAAGCACCACCAAGCACGAACAAGCACCACGAAGCACCACCAAGCACCACGAAGGACCACGAAGCACCACGAAGGACCACGAAGCACCACGAAGCACCACGAAGCTCCACCAAGCACCACGAAGCAACACGAGCACCACGAAGCACCACGAAGCACCACGAAGTACCACCAAGCACCACCAAGCACCACGAAGCACCAAGAAGCACCACCAAGCACCAAGAAGCACCACCAAGCACCACGAAGCAACACGAAGCACCACGAAGCACCACGAAGCACCACGAAGCACCACGAAGCACCACCAAGCACCACCAAGCACGAACAAGCACCACGAAGCACCACCAAGCACCACCAAGCACCACCAAGCACCACCAAGCACCACCAAGCACCACGAAGCACCACGAAGCACCACGATGCACCACCAAGCACCACGAAGCTCCACGAAGCACCACGAAGCTCCACGAAGCACAACGAAGCACCACCAAGCACAACGAAGCACCACGAAGCACATACGATGCACCACGATGCTCCACGAAGCACCACCAAGCACCACGAAGCACCACCAAGCACCACGAAGCATCACCAGGCACCACGAAGCTCCATGAAGAACCACCAAGCACCACGAAGCACCACGAAGCACCACGAAGCACCACGAAGCACCACGAAGCACCACGAAGCACCACGAAACACCACCAAGCACCACGAAGGACCACGAAGCACCACCAAGCATCACCAAGCACCACGAAGCAACACGAAGCACCACCAAGCACCACGAAGCACCAAGAAGCACCACCAAGCACCACGAAGCAACACGAAGCACCACGAAGCACCACCAAGCACCACGTAGCACCACGAAGCACCACCAAGCACCACGAAGCATCACGAAGAACCACGAAGCACCACCAAGCACCACGAAGCACCACCAAGCACCACCAAGCACCACCAAGCACCACCAAGCACCACCAAGCACCACGAAGCACCACGAAGCACCACGATGCACCACCAAGCACCACGAAGGACCACGAAGGACCACGAAGCACCACGAAGCTCCACGAAGCACAACGAAGCACCAAAAAGCACAACGAAGCACCACGAAGCACATACGATGCACCACGAAGCTCCACGAAGCACCACCAAGCACCACCAAGCACCACGAAGCACCACGAAGCACCACCAAGCACCAAAAAGCACAACCAAGCTACACGAAGCACCACGAAGCGCCACGAAGCCCCACGACGCACCACCAAGCACCACCAAGCACCACCAAGCACCACGAAGCACCACCAAGCACCACCAAGCACCACGAAGCACCACGTAGCACCACCAAGCACCACCAAGCACCACGAAGCACCACGAAGCACCACCAAGCACCACCAAGCACCACGAAGCACCACGAAGCACCACCAAGCACCACCAAGCACGAACAAGCACCACGAAGCACCACCAAGCACCACGAAGGACCACGAAGCATCACGAAGCACCACCAAGCTCCACGAAGGACCACGAAGCACCACGAAGCACCACGAAGCTCCACCAAGCACCACGAAGCAACACGAAGCACCACGAAGCACCACGAAGCACCACGAAGCACCACGAAGCACCACGAAACACCACCAAGCACCACGAAGGACCGCGAAGCACCACGAAGCACCACGAAGCACCACGAAGCTTCACCAAGCACCACGAAGCAACACGAAGCACCACGAAGCACCACGAAGCACCACGAAGCACCACCAAGCACCACCAAGCACCAGGAAGCACCAAGAAGCACCACCAAGCACCACGAAGCAACACGAAGCACCACGAAGCACCACCAAGCCCCACGAAGCACCACGAAGCACCACCAAGCACCACGAAGCATCACGAAGAACCACCAAGCACCACGAAGCACCACCAAGCACCACCAAGCACCACCAAGCACCACGAAGCACCACGAAGCACCACGAAGCACCACGAAGCACCACGAAGCACCACCAAGCACCACCAAGCACCACCAAGCACCACGGAGCACCACGAAGCACCACGAAGCACCACCAAGCACCACGAAGCACCACGAAGCACCACCAAGCACCACGAAGCACCACGAAGCACCACCAAGCACCACCAAGCACCACGAAGCACGACGATGCACCACCAAGCACCACGAAGGACCACGAAGCACCACGAAGCTCCATGAAGCACCACGAAGCACCACGAAGCACCACCAAGCACCACCAAGCACCACCAAGCACCACCAAGCACCACGGAGCACCACGAAGCACCACAAAGCACCACCAAGCACCACGAAGCACCACAAAGTACCACCAAGCACCACCAAGCACCACGAAGCACGACGATGCACCACCAAGCACCACGAAGGACCACGAAGCACCACGAAGCACCACGAAGCTCCACGAAGCACCACGAAGCACCACCAAGCACCACCAAGCACCACGAAGCACCAAGAAGCACCACCAAGCACCACGAAGCAACACGAAGCACCACGAAGCACCACCAAGCACCACGAAGCACCACGAAGCACCACCAAGCACCACGAAGCATCACGAAGAACCACGAAGCACCACCAAGCACCACGAAGCACCACCAAGCACCACCAAGCACCACCAAGCACCACCAAGCACCACGAAGCACCACGATGCACCACGAAGGACCACGAAGGACCACGAAGCACCACGAAGCTCCACGAAGCACAACGAAGCACCACCAAGCACAACGAAGCACCACGAAGCACATACGATGCACCACGAAGCTCCAAGAAGCACCACCAAGCACCACCAAGCACCACGAAGCACCACGAAGCACCACCAAGCACCAGAAAGCACCACCAAGCTACACGAAGCACCACGAAGCACCACGAAGCCCCACGACGCACCACCAAGCACCAACAAGCACCACCAAGCACCACCAAGCACGAACAAGCACCACGAAGCACCACCAAGCACCACGAAGGACCACGAAGCACCACGAAGCACCACGAAGCTCCACCAAGCACCACGAAGCATCACGAAGAACCACGAAGCACCACCAAGCACCACGAAGCACCACCAAGCACCACCAAGCACCACCAAGCACCACCAAGCACCACGGAGCACCACGAAGCACCACGAAGCACCACCAAGCACCACGAAGCACCACGAAGCACCACCAAGCACCACCAAGCACCACGAAGCACGACGATGCACCACCAAGCACCACGAAGGACCACGAAGCACCACGAAGCTCCACGAAGCACCACGAAGCACCACGAAGCACCACCAAGCACCACCAAGCACCACCAAGCACCACCAAGCACCACCAAGCACCACGGAGCACCACGAAGCACCACGAAGCACCACCAAGCACCACGAAGCACCACCAAGCACCACGAAGCACCACCAAGCACCACCAAGCACCACGAAGCACGACGATGCACCACCAAGCACCACGAAGGACCACGAAGCACCACGAAGCTCCACGAAGCACCACGAAGCACCACCAAGCACCACCAAGCACCACGAAGCACCAAGAAGCACCACGAAGCACCACCAAGCACCACGAAGCATCACGAAGAACCACGAAGCACCACCAAGCACCACCAAGCACCACCAAGCACCACCAAGCACCACCAAGCACCACCAAGCACCACGAAGCACCACGATGCACCACCAAGCACCACGAAGGACCACGAAGCACCACGAAGCACCACGAAGCTCCACCAAGCACCACGAAGCAACACGAAGCACCACGAAGCACCACGAAGCACCACGAAGCACCACGAAGCACCACCAAGCACCACGAAGCACCACCAAGCACCACCAAGCACCACGAAGCACCAAGAAGCACCACCAAGCACCACGAAGCAACACGAAGCACCACGAAGCACCACCAAGCACCACGTAGCACCACGAAGCACCACGAAGCACCACGAAGCTCCACGAAGCACAACGAAGCACCACCAAGCACAACGAAGCACCACGAAGCACATACGATGCACCACGAAGCTCCACGAAGCACTACCAAGCACCACCAAGCACCACGAAGCACCACGAAGCACCACCAAGCACCAGAAAGCACCACCAAGCTACACGAAGCACCACGAAGCACCACGAAGCCCCACGACGCACCACCAAGCACCACCAAGCACCACGAAGCACCACGAAGCACCACGAAGCACCACCAAGCACCACGAAGCACCACGAAGCACCACGAAGCACCACCAAGCACCACGAAGCACCACCAAGCACCACGAAGCATCACCAGGCACCACGAAGCTCCATGAAGAACCACCAAGCTCCACGAAGCACCACGAAGCACCACGAAGCACCACGAAGCACCACGAAGCACCACGAAACACCACGAAGCAGCACCAAGCATCACCAAGCACCACGAAGCACCACGAAGCACCAGCAATCACCACCAAGCATCACGAAGCACCACGAAGCACCACCAAGCACCACCAAGCACCAACAAGCACCACGAAGCACCACCAAGCACCACGAAGGACCACGAAGCACCACGAAGCACCACGAAGCTCCACCAAGCACCACGAAGCAACACGAAGCACCACGAAGCACCACGAAGCACCACGAAGCACCACGAAGCACCACCAAGCACCACCAAGCACCACGAAGCACCACGAAGCACCACCAAGCACCACCAAGCACCACCAAGCACCACCAAGCACCACCAAGCACCACCAAGCACCACCAAGCACCACCAAGCACCACCAAGCACCACCAAGCACCACGAAGCACCACCAAGCACCACCAAGCACGAACAAGCACCACGAAGCACCACCAAGCACGAACAAGCACCACGAAGCACCACCAAGCACCACGAAGGACCACGAAGCACCACGAAGCACCACGAAGCACCACGAAGCACCACGAAGCACCACCAAGCACCACGAAGCACCACCAAGCACCACCAAGCACCACGAAGCACCAAGAAGCACCACCAAGCACCACGAAGCAACACGAAGCACCACGAAGCACAACCAAGCACCACGTAGCACCACGAAGCACCACCAAGCACCACGAAGCATCACGAAGAACCACGAAGCACCACCAAGCACCACGAAGCACCACCAAGCACCACCAAGCACCACCAAGCACCACCAAGCACCACCAAGCACGACGAAGCACCACGAAGCACCACGATGCACCACCAAGCACCACCAAGCACCACGAAGCATCACGAAGAACCACGAAGCACCACCAAGCACCACGAAGCACCACCAAGCACCACCAAGCACCACCAAGCACCACCAAGCACCACCAAGCACCACGAAGCACCACGAAGCACCACGATGCACCACCAAGCACCACGAAGGACCACGAAGGACCACGAAGCACCACGAAACTCCACGAAGCACAACGAAGCACCAAAAAGCACAACGAAGCACCACGAAGCACATACGATGCACCACGAAGCTCCACGAAGCACCACCAAGCACCACCAAGCACCACGAAGCACCACGAAGCACCACCAAGCACCAGAAAGCACAACCAAGCTACACGAAGCACCACGAAGCGCCACGAAGCCCCACGACGCACCACCAAGCACCACCAAGCACCACCAAGCACCACGAAGCACCACCAAGCACCACCAAGCACCACGAAGCACCACGTAGCACCACCAAGCACCACCAAGCACCACGAAGCACCACGAAGCACCACCAAGCACCACCAAGCACCACGAAGCACCACGAAGCACCACCAAGCACCACCAAGCACGAACAAGCACCACGAAGCACCACCAAGCACCACGAAGGACCACGAAGCATCACGAAGCACCACCAAGCTCCACGAAGGACCACGAAGCACCACGAAGCACCACGAAGCTCCACCAAGCACCACGAAGCAACACGAAGCACCACGAAGCACCACGAAGCACCACGAAGCACCACGAAGCACCACGAAGCACCACGAAACACCACCAAGCACCACGAAGGACCGCGAAGCACCACGAAGCACCACGAAGCACCACGAAGCTTCACCAAGCACCACGAAGCAACACGAAGCACCACGAAGCACCACGAAGCACCACGAAGCACCACCAAGCACCACCAAGCACCACGAAGCACCAAGAAGCACCACCAAGCACCACGAAGCAACACGAAGCACCACGAAGCACCACCAAGCCCCACGAAGCACCACGAAGCACCACCAAGCACCACGAAGCATCACGAAGAACCACCAAGCACCACGAAGCACCACCAAGCACCACCAAGCACCACCAAGCACCACGAAGCACCACGAAGCACCACGAAGCACCACGAAGCACCACGAAGCACCACGAAGCACCACCAAGCACCACCAAGCACCACCAAGCACCACGGAGCACCACGAAGCACCACGAAGCACCACCAAGCACCACGAAGCACCACGAAGCACCACCAAGCACCACGAAGCACCACGAAGCACCACCAAGCACCACCAAGCACCACGAAGCACGACGATGCACCACCAAGCACCACGAAGGACCACGAAGCACCACGAAGCTCCATGAAGCACCACGAAGCACCACGAAGCACCACCAAGCACCACCAAGCACCACCAAGCACCACCAAGCACCACGGAGCACCACGAAGCACCACAAAGCACCACCAAGCACCACGAAGCACCACAAAGTACCACCAAGCAACACCAAGCACCACGAAGCACGACGTTGCACCACCAAGCACCACGAAGGACCACGAAGCACCACGAAGCTCCACGAAGCACCACGAAGCTCCACGAAGCACCACGAAGCACCACCAAGCACCTCCAAGCACCACGAAGCACCAAGAAGCACCACCAAGCACCACGAAGCAACACGAAGCACCACGAAGCACCATCAAGCACCACGAAGCACCACGAAGCACCACCAAGCACCACGAAGCATCACGAAGAACCACGAAGCACCACCAAGCACCACGAAGCACCACCAAGCACCACCAAGCACCACCAAGCACCACCAAGCACCACGAAGCACCACGATGCACCACCAAGCACCACGAAGGACCACGAAGCACCACGAAGCTCCACGAAGCACAACGAAGCACCACCAAGCACAACGAAGCACCACGAAGCACATACGATGCACCACGAAGCTCCACGAAGCACCACCAAGCACCACCAAGCACCACGAAGCACCACGAAGCACCACCAAGCACCAGAAAGCACCACCAAGCTACACGAAGCACCACGAAGCACCACGAAGCCCCACGACGCACCACCAAGCACCAACAAGCACCACGAATCACCACGAAGCACCACGAAGCACCACGAAGCACCACGAACCACCACCAAGCACCACCAAGCACCACGAATCACCACGAACCACCACCAAGCACCACCAAGCACCACGAATCACCACGTAGCACCACCAAGCACCACGAAGCACCACGAAGCACCACCAAGCACCACGAAGCACCACGTAGCACCACCAAGCACCACCAAGCACCACCAAGCACCACGAAGCACCACCAAGCACCACCAAGCACCACGAAGCACCACGAAGCACCACCAAGCACCACCAAGCACCAACAAGCACCACGAAGCACCACCAAGCACCACGAAGGACCACGAAGCACCACGAAGCCCCACCAAGCACCACCAAGCACCACCAAGCACCACCAAGCACCACGAAGCACCACCAAGCACCACCAAGCACGAACAAGCACCACGAAGCACCACCAAGCACCACGAAGGACCACGAAGCACCACGAAGCACCACGAAGCTCCACCAAGCACCACGAAGCAACACGAAGCACCACGAAGCACCACGAAGGACCACGAAGCACCACGAAGCTCCACGAAGCACCACGAAGCACCACGAAGCACCACCAAGCACCACCAAGCACCACCAAGCACCACCAAGCACCACCAAGCACCACGAAGCATCACGAAGAACCACGAAGCACCACCAAGCACCACCAAGCACCACCAAGCACCACCAAGCACCACCAAGCACCACCAAGCACCACGAAGCACCACGATGCACCACCAAGCACCACGAAGGACCACGAAGCACCACGAAGCACCACGAAGCTCCACCAAGCACCACGAAGCAACACGAAGCACCACGAAGCACCACGAAGCACCACGAAGCACCACGAAGCACCACCAAGCACCACGAAGCACCACCAAGCACCACCAAGCACCACGAAGCACCAAGAAGCACCACCAAGCACCACGAAGCAACACGAAGCACCACGAAGCACCACCAAGCACCACGTAGCACCACGAAGCACCACGAAGCACCACGAAGCTCCACGAAGCACAACGAAGCACCACCAAGCACAACGAAGCACCACGAAGCACATACGATGCACCACGAAGCTCCACGAAGCACTACCAAGCACCACCAAGCACCACGAAGCACCACGAAGCACCACCAAGCACCAGAAAGCACCACCAAGCTACACGAAGCACCACGAAGCACCACGAAGCCCCACGACGCACCACCAAGCACCACCAAGCACCACGAAGCACCACGAAGCACCACGAAGCACCACGAAGCACCACCAAGCACCACGAAGCACCACGAAGCACCACGAAGCACCACCAAGCACCACGAAGCACCACCAAGCACCACGAAGCATCACCAGGCACCACGAAGCTCCATGAAGAACTACCAAGCTCCACGAAGCACCACGAAGCACCACGAAGCACCACGAAGCACCACGAAGCACCACGAAACACCACGAAGCAGCACCAAGCATCACCAAGCACCACGAAGCACCACGAAGCACCAGCAATCACCACCAAGCATCACGAAGCACCACGAAGCACCACCAAGCACCACCAAGCACCAACAAGCACCACGAAGCACCACCAAGCACCACGAAGGACCACGAAGCACCACGAAGCACCACGAAGCTCCACCAAGCACCACGAAGCAACACGAAGCACCACGAAGCACCACGAAGCACCACGAAGCACCACGAAGCACCACCAAGCACCACCAAGCACCACGAAGCACCACGAAGCACCACCAAGCACCACCAAGCACCACCAAGCACCACCAAGCACCACCAAGCACCACCAAGCACCACCAAGCACCACCAAGCACCACCAAGCACCACCAAGCACCACCAAGCACCACGAAGCACCACCAAGCACCACCAAGCACGAACAAGCACCACGAAGCACCACCAAGCACGAACAAGCACCACGAAGCACCACCAAGCACCACGAAGGACCACGAAGCACCACGAAGCACCACGAAGCACCACGAAGCACCACGAAGCACCACCAAGCACCACGAAGCACCACCAAGCACCACCAAGCACCACGAAGCACCAAGAAGCACCACCAAGCACCACGAAGCAACACGAAGCACCACGAAGCACAACCAAGCACCACGTAGCACCACGAAGCACCACCAAGCACCACGAAGCATCACGAAGAACCACGAAGCACCACCAAGCACCACGAAGCACCACCAAGCACCACCAAGCACCACCAAGCACCACCAAGCACCACCAAGCACGACGAAGCACCACGAAGCACCACGATGCACCACCAATCACCACCAAGGACCACGAAGCACCACGAAGCTCCACGAAGCACAACGAAGCACCACCAAGCACAACGAAGCACCACGAAGCACATACGATGCACCACGAAGCTCCACGAAGCACCACCAAGCACCACCAAGCACCACGAAGCACCACGAAGCACCACCAAGCACCAGAAAGCACCACCAAGCTACACGAAGCACCACGAAGCACCACGAAGCCCCACGACGCACCACCAACCACCACCAAGCACCACCAAGCACCACGAAGCACCACCAAGCACCACCAAGCACCACGAAGCACCACGTAGCACCACCAAGCACCACCAAGCACCACGAAGCACCACGAAGCACCACCAAGCACCACCAAGCACCACGAAGCACCACGAAGCACCACCAAGCACCACCAAGCACGAACAAGCACCACGAAGCACCACCAAGCACCACGAAGGACCACGAAGCACCACGAAGCACCACCAAGCACCACGAAGCTCCACGAAGCACCACGAAGCACCAGCAAGCACCACCAAGCACCACGAAGCACCACGAAGCTCCACCAAGCACCACGAAGCAACACGAAGCACCACGAAGGACCACGAAGCACCACGAAGCTCCACGAAGCACCACGAAGCACCACGAAGCACCACCAAGCACCACCAAGCACCACCAAGCACCACGAAGCACCACGTAGCACCACCAAGCACCACCAAGCACCACGAAGCACCACGAAGCACCACCAAGCACCACCAAGCACCACCAAGCACGAACAAGCACCACGAAGCACCACCAAGCACCACGAAGGACCACGAAGCACCACGAAGCACCACGAAGCTCCACCAAGCACCACGAAGCACCACGAAGCACCACGAAGCACCAGCAAGCACCACCAAGCACCACGAAGCACCACGAAGCACCACCAAGCACCACCAAGCACCAACAAGCACCACGAAGCACCACCAAGCACCACGAAGGACCACGAAGCACCACGAAGCCCCACCAAGCACCACCAAGCACCACCAAGCACCACCAAGCACCACGAAGCACCACCAAGCACCACCAAGCACGAACAAGCACCACGAAGCACCACCAAGCACCACGAAGGACCACGAAGCACCACGAAGCACCACGAAGCTCCACCAAGCACCACGAAGCAACACGAAGCACCACGAAGCACCACGAGGCACCACGAAGCACCACCAAGCACCACCAAGCACCACGAAGCACCAAGAAGCACCACCAAGCACCACGAAGCAACACGAAGCACCACGAAGCACCACCAAGCACCACGAAGCACCACGAAGCACCACCAAGCACCACGAAGCATCACGAAGAACCACGAAGCACCACCAAGCACCACGAAGCACCACGAAGCACCACGAAGCACCACCAAGCACCACGAAGCACCACCAAGCACCACCAAGCATCACCAGGCACCACGAAGCTCCATGAAGAACCACCAAGCACCACGAAGCACCACGAAGCACCACGAAGCACCACGAAGCACCACGAAGCACCACGAAACACCACGAAGCACCACCAAGCATCACCAAGCACCACGAAGCACCACGAAGCACCGGCAAGCACCACCAAGCACCACGAAGCACCACGAAGCACCACCAAGCACCACCAAGCACCAACAAGCACCACGAAGCACCACCAAGCACCACGAAGGACCACGAAGCACCACGAAGCACCACGAAGCTCCACCAAGCACCACCAAGCACCACCAAGCACCACCAAGCACCACCAAGCACCACCAAGCACCACCAAGCACCACGAAGCACCACGTAGCACCACCAAGCACCACCAAGCACCACGAAGCACCACGAAGCACCACCAAGCACCACCAAGCACGAACAAGCACCACGAAGCACCACCAAGCACCACGAAGGACCACGAAACACCACGAAGGACCACGAAGCACCACGAAGCACCACGAAGCTCCACCAAGCACCACGAAGCAACACGAAGCACCACGAAGCACCACGAAGCACCACGAAGTACCACCAAGCACCACCAAGCACCACGAAGCACCAAGAAGCACCACCAAGCACCACGAAGCAACACGAAGCACCACGAAGCACCACCAAGCACTACGAAGCATCACGAAGAGCCACGAAGCACCACCAAGCACCACCAAGCATCACCAGGCACCACGAAGCTCCATGAAGAACCACCAAGCACCACGAAGCACCACGAAGCACCACGAAGCACCACGAAGCACCACGAAGCACCACGAAACACCACGAAGCACCACCAAGCATCACCAAGCACCACGAAGCACCACGAAGCACCGGCAAGCACCACCAAGCACCACGAAGCACCACGAAGCACCACCAAGCACCACCAAGCACCAACAAGCACCACGAAGCACCACCAAGCACCACGAAGGACCACGAAGCACCACGAAGCACCACGAAGCTCCACCAAGCACCACCAAGCACCACCAAGCACCACCAAGCACCACCAAGCACCACCAAGCACCACGAAGCACCACGTAGCACCACCAAGCACCACCAAGCACCACGAAGCACCACGAAGCACCACCAAGCACCACCAAGCACGAACAAGCACCACGAAGCACCACCAAGCACCACGAAGGACCACGAAGCACCACGAAGGACCACGAAGCACCACGAAGCACCACGAAGCTCCACCAAGCACCACGAAGCAACACGAAGCACCACGAAGCACCACGAAGCACCACGAAGTACCACCAAGCACCACCAAGCACCACGAAGCACCAAGAAGCACCACCAAGCACCAAGAAGCACCACCAAGCACCACGAAGCAACACGAAGCACCACGAAGCACCACGAAGCACCACGAAGCACCACGAAGCACCACCAAGCACCACCAAGCACGAACAAGCACCACGAAGCACCACCAAGCACCACCAAGCACCACCAAGCACCACCAAGCACCACCAAGCACCACGAAGCACCACGAAGCACCACGATGCACCACCAAGCACCACGAAGCTCCACGAAGCACCACGAAGCTCCACGAAGCACAACGAAGCACCACCAAGCACAACGAAGCACCACGAAGCACATACGATGCACCACGATGCTCCACGAAGCACCACCAAGCACCACGAAGCACCACCAAGCACCACGAAGCATCACCAGGCACCACGAAGCTCCATGAAGAACCACCAAGCACCACGAAGCACCACGAAGCACCACGAAGCACCACGAAGCACCACGAAGCACCACGAAGCACCACGAAACACCACCAAGCACCACGAAGGACCACGAAGCACCACCAAGCATCACCAAGCACCACGAAGCAACACGAAGCACCACCAAGCACCACGAAGCACCAAGAAGCACCACCAAGCACCACGAAGCAACACGAAGCACCACGAAGCACCACCAAGCACCACGTAGCACCACGAAGCACCACCAAGCACCACGAAGCATCACGAAGAACCACGAAGCACCACCAAGCACCACGAAGCACCACCAAGCACCACCAAGCACCACCAAGCACCACCAAGCACCACCAAGCACCACCAAGCACGACGAAGCACCACGAAGCACCACGATGCACCACCAATCACCACCAAGGACCACGAAGCACCACGAAGCTCCACGAAGCACAACGAAGCACCACCAAGCACAACGAAGCACCACGAAGCACATACGATGCACCACGAAGCTCCACGAAGCACCACCAAGCACCACCAAGCACCACGAAGCACCACGAAGCACCACCAAGCACCAGAAAGCACCACCAAGCTACACGAAGCACCACGAAGCACCACGAAGCCCCACGACGCACCACCAACCACCACCAAGCACCACCAAGCACCACGAAGCACCACCAAGCACCACCAAGCACCACGAAGCACCACGTAGCACCACCAAGCACCACCAAGCACCACGAAGCACCACGAAGCACCACCAAGCACCACCAAGCACCACGAAGCACCACGAAGCACCACCAAGCACCACCAAGCACGAACAAGCACCACGAAGCACCACCAAGCACCACGAAGGACCACGAAGCACCACGAAGCACCACCAAGCACCACGAAGCTCCACGAAGCACCACGAAGCACCAGCAAGCACCACCAAGCACCACGAAGCACCACGAAGCTCCACCAAGCACCACGAAGCAACACGAAGCACCACGAAGGACCACGAAGCACCACGAAGCTCCACGAAGCACCACGAAGCACCACGAAGCACCACCAAGCACCACCAAGCACCACCAAGCACCACGAAGCACCACGTAGCACCACCAAGCACCACCAAGCACCACGAAGCACCACGAAGCACCACCAAGCACCACCAAGCACCACCAAGCACGAACAAGCACCACGAAGCACCACCAAGCACCACGAAGGACCACGAAGCACCACGAAGCACCACGAAGCTCCACCAAGCACCACGAAGCACCACGAAGCACCACGAAGCACCAGCAAGCACCACCAAGCACCACGAAGCACCACGAAGCACCACCAAGCACCACCAAGCACCAACAAGCACCACGAAGCACCACCAAGCACCACGAAGGACCACGAAGCACCACGAAGCCCCACCAAGCACCACCAAGCACCACCAAGCACCACCAAGCACCACGAAGCACCACCAAGCACCACCAAGCACGAACAAGCACCACGAAGCACCACCAAGCACCACGAAGGACCACGAAGCACCACGAAGCACCACGAAGCTCCACCAAGCACCACGAAGCAACACGAAGCACCACGAAGCACCACGAGGCACCACGAAGCACCACCAAGCACCACCAAGCACCACGAAGCACCAAGAAGCACCACCAAGCACCACGAAGCAACACGAAGCACCACGAAGCACCACCAAGCACCACGAAGCACCACGAAGCACCACCAAGCACCACGAAGCATCACGAAGAACCACGAAGCACCACCAAGCACCACGAAGCACCACGAAGCACCACGAAGCACCACCAAGCACCACGAAGCACCACCAAGCACCACCAAGCATCACCAGGCACCACGAAGCTCCATGAAGAACCACCAAGCACCACGAAGCACCACGAAGCACCACGAAGCACCACGAAGCACCACGAAGCACCACGAAACACCACGAAGCACCACCAAGCATCACCAAGCACCACGAAGCACCACGAAGCACCGGCAAGCACCACCAAGCACCACGAAGCACCACGAAGCACCACCAAGCACCACCAAGCACCAACAAGCACCACGAAGCACCACCAAGCACCACGAAGGACCACGAAGCACCACGAAGCACCACGAAGCTCCACCAAGCACCACCAAGCACCACCAAGCACCACCAAGCACCACCAAGCACCACCAAGCACCACCAAGCACCACGAAGCACCACGTAGCACCACCAAGCACCACCAAGCACCACGAAGCACCACGAAGCACCACCAAGCACCACCAAGCACGAACAAGCACCACGAAGCACCACCAAGCACCACGAAGGACCACGAAACACCACGAAGGACCACGAAGCACCACGAAGCACCACGAAGCTCCACCAAGCACCACGAAGCAACACGAAGCACCACGAAGCACCACGAAGCACCACGAAGTACCACCAAGCACCACCAAGCACCACGAAGCACCAAGAAGCACCACCAAGCACCACGAAGCAACACGAAGCACCACGAAGCACCACCAAGCACTACGAAGCATCACGAAGAGCCACGAAGCACCACCAAGCACCACCAAGCATCACCAGGCACCACGAAGCTCCATGAAGAACCACCAAGCACCACGAAGCACCACGAAGCACCACGAAGCACCACGAAGCACCACGAAGCACCACGAAACACCACGAAGCACCACCAAGCATCACCAAGCACCACGAAGCACCACGAAGCACCGGCAAGCACCACCAAGCACCACGAAGCACCACGAAGCACCACCAAGCACCACCAAGCACCAACAAGCACCACGAAGCACCACCAAGCACCACGAAGGACCACGAAGCACCACGAAGCACCACGAAGCTCCACCAAGCACCACCAAGCACCACCAAGCACCACCAAGCACCACCAAGCACCACCAAGCACCACGAAGCACCACGTAGCACCACCAAGCACCACCAAGCACCACGAAGCACCACGAAGCACCACCAAGCACCACCAAGCACGAACAAGCACCACGAAGCACCACCAAGCACCACGAAGGACCACGAAGCACCACGAAGGACCACGAAGCACCACGAAGCACCACGAAGCTCCACCAAGCACCACGAAGCAACACGAAGCACCACGAAGCACCACGAAGCACCACGAAGTACCACCAAGCACCACCAAGCACCACGAAGCACCAAGAAGCACCACCAAGCACCAAGAAGCACCACCAAGCACCACGAAGCAACACGAAGCACCACGAAGCACCACGAAGCACCACGAAGCACCACGAAGCACCACCAAGCACCACCAAGCACGAACAAGCACCACGAAGCACCACCAAGCACCACCAAGCACCACCAAGCACCACCAAGCACCACCAAGCACCACGAAGCACCACGAAGCACCACGATGCACCACCAAGCACCACGAAGCTCCACGAAGCACCACGAAGCTCCACGAAGCACAACGAAGCACCACCAAGCACAACGAAGCACCACGAAGCACATACGATGCACCACGATGCTCCACGAAGCACCACCAAGCACCACGAAGCACCACCAAGCACCACGAAGCATCACCAGGCACCACGAAGCTCCATGAAGAACCACCAAGCACCACGAAGCACCACGAAGCACCACGAAGCACCACGAAGCACCACGAAGCACCACGAAGCACCACGAAACACCACCAAGCACCACGAAGGACCACGAAGCACCACCAAGCATCACCAAGCACCACGAAGCAACACGAAGCACCACCAAGCACCACGAAGCACCAAGAAGCACCACCAAGCACCACGAAGCAACACGAAGCACCACGAAGCACCACCAAGCACCACGTAGCACCACGAAGCACCACCAAGCACCACGAAGCATCACGAAGAACCACGAAGCACCACCAAGCACCACGAAGCACCACCAAGCACCACCAAGCACCACCAAGCACCACCAAGCACCACCAAGCACCACGAAGCACCACGAAGCACCACGATGCACCACCAAGCACCACGAAGGACCACGAAGGACCACGAAGCACCACGAAGCTCCACGAAGCACAACGAAGCACCAAAAAGCACAACGAAGCACCACGAAGCACTTACGATGCACCACGAAGCTCCACGAAGCACCACCAAGCACCACCAAGCACCACGAAGCACCACGAAGCACCACCAAGCACCAGAAAGCACAACCAAGCTACACGAAGCACCACGAAGCGCCACGAAGCCCCACGACGCACCACCAAGCACCACCAAGCACCACCAAGCACCACGAAGCACCACCAAGCACCACCAAGCACCACGAAGCACCACGTAGCACCACCAAGCACCACCAAGCACCACGAAGCACCACGAAGCACCACCAAGCACCACCAAGCACCACGAAGCACCACGAAGCACCACCAAGCACCACCAAGCACGAACAAGCACCACGAAGCACCACCAAGCACCACGAAGGACCACGAAGCATCACGAAGCACCACCAAGCTCCACGAAGGACCACGAAGCACCACGAAGCACCACGAAGCTCCACCAAGCACCACGAAGCAACACGAAGCACCACGAAGCACCACGAAGCACCACGAAGCACCACGAAGCACCACGAAGCACCACGAAACACCACCAAGCACCACGAAGGACCGCGAAGCACCACGAAGCACCACGAAGCACCACGAAGCTTCACCAAGCACCACGAAGCAACACGAAGCACCACGAAGCACCACGAAGCACCACGAAGCACCACCAAGCACCACCAAGCACCACGAAGCACCAAGAAGCACCACCAAGCACCACGAAGCAACACGAAGCACCACGAAGCACCACCAAGCCCCACGAAGCACCACGAAGCACCACCAAGCACCACGAAGCATCACGAAGAACCACCAAGCACCACGAAGCACCACCAAGCACCACCAAGCACCACCAAGCACCACGAAGCACCACGAAGCACCACGAAGCACCACGAAGCACCACGAAGCACCACCAAGCACCACCAAGCACCACCAAGCACCACGGAGCACCACGAAGCACCACGAAGCACCACCAAGCACCACGAAGCACCACGAAGCACCACCAAGCACCACGAAGCACCACGAAGCACCAACAAGCACCACCAAGCACCACGAAGCACGACGATGCACCACCAAGCACCACGAAGGACCACGAAGCACCACGAAGCTCCATGAAGCACCACGAAGCACCACGAAGCACCACCAAGCACCACCAAGCACCACCAAGCACCACCAAGCACCACGGAGCACCACGAAGCACCACAAAGCACCACCAAGCACCACGAAGCACCACAAAGTACCACCAAGCACCACCAAGCACCACGAAGCACGACGATGCACCACCAAGCACCACGAAGGACCACGAAGCACCACGAAGCTCCACGAAGCACCACGAAGCTCCACGAAGCACCACGAAGCACCACCAAGCACCACCAAGCACCACGAAGCACCAAGAAGCACCACCAAGCACCACGAAGCAACACGAAGCACCACGAAGCACCACCAAGCACCACGAAGCACCACGAAGCACCACCAAGCACCACGAAGCATCACGAAGAACCACGAAGCACCACCAAGCACCACGAAGCACCACCAAGCACCACCAAGCACCACCAAGCACCACCAAGCACCACGAAGCACCACGATGCACCACCAAGCACCACGAAGGACCACGAAGCACCACGAAGCTCCACGAAGCACAACGAAGCACCACCAAGCACAACGAAGCACCACGAAGCACATACGATGCACCACGAAGCTCCACGAAGCACCACCAAGCACCACCAAGCACCACGAAGCACCACGAAGCACCACCAAGCACCAGAAAGCACCACCAAGCTACACGAAGCACCACGAAGCACCACGAAGCCCCACGACGCACCACCAAGCACCAACAAGCACCACCAAGCACCACGAATCACCACGAAGCACCACGAAGCAACACGAATCACCACGAAGCACCACGAAGCACCACGAAGCACCACGAACCACCACCAAGCACCACCAAGCACCACGAATCACCACGTAGCACCACCAAGCACCACCAAGCACCACGAAGCACCACGAAGCACCACCAAGCACCACGAAGCACCACGTAGCACCACCAAGCACCACCAAGCACCACCAAGCACCACGAAGCACCACCAAGCACCACCAAGCACGAACAAGCACCACGAAGCACCACCAAGCACCACGAAGGACCACGAAGCACCACGAAGCACCACGAAGCTCCACCAAGCACCACGAAGCATCACGAAGAACCACGAAGCACCACCAAGCACCACGAAGCACCACCAAGCACCACCAAGCACCACCAAGCACCACCAAGCACCACGGAGCACCACGAAGCACCACGAAGCACCACCAAGCACCACGAAGCACCACGAAGCACCACCAAGCACCACCAAGCACCACGAAGCACGACGATGCACCACCAAGCACCACGAAGGACCACGAAGCACCACGAAGCTCCACAAAGCACCACGAAGCACCACGAAGCACCACCAAGCACCACCAAGCACCACCAAGCACCACCAAGCACCACCAAGCACCACGGAGCACCACGAAGCACCACGAAGCACCACCAAGCACCACGAAGCACCACCAAGCACCACGAAGCACCACCAAGCACCACCAAGCACCACGAAGCACGACGATGCACCACCAAGCACCACGAAGGACCACGAAGCACCACGAAGCTCCACGAAGCACCACGAAGCACCACCAAGCACCACCAAGCACCACGAAGCACCAAGAAGCACCACGAAGCACCACCAAGCACCACGAAGCATCACGAAGAACCACGAAGCACCACCAAGCACCACCAAGCACCACCAAGCACCACCAAGCACCACCAAGCACCACCAAGCACCACGAAGCACCACGATGCACCACCAAGCACCACGAAGGACCACGAAGCACCACGAAGCACCACGAAGCTCCACCAAGCACCACGAAGCAACACGAAGCACCACGAAGCACCACGAAGCACCACGAAGCACCACGAAGCACCACCAAGCACCACGAAGCACCACCAAGCACCACCAAGCACCACGAAGCACCAAGAAGCACCACCAAGCACCACGAAGCAACACGAAGCACCACGAAGCACCACCAAGCACCACGTAGCACCACGAAGCACCACGAAGCACCACGAAGCTCCACGAAGCACAACGAAGCACCACCAAGCACAACGAAGCACCACGAAGCACATACGATGCACCACGAAGCTCCACGAAGCACTACCAAGCACCACCAAGCACCACGAAGCACCACGAAGCACCACCAAGCACCAGAAAGCACCACCAAGCTACACGAAGCACCACGAAGCACCACGAAGCCCCACGACGCACCACCAAGCACCACCAAGCACCACGAAGCACCACGAAGCACCACGAAGCACCACCAAGCACCACGAAGCACCACGAAGCACCACGAAGCACCACCAAGCACCACGAAGCACCACGAAGCATCACCAGGCACCACGAAGCTCCATGAAGAACCACCAAGCTCCACGAAGCACCACGAAGCACCACGAAGCACCACGAAGCACCACGAAGCACCACGAAACACCACGAAGCAGCACCAAGCATCACCAAGCACCACGAAGCACCACGAAGCACCAGCAATCACCACCAAGCATCACGAAGCACCACGAAGCACCACCAAGCACCACCAAGCACCAACAAGCACCACGAAGCACCACCAAGCACCACGAAGGACCACGAAGCACCACGAAGCACCACGAAGCTCCACCAAGCACCACGAAGCAACACGAAGCACCACGAAGCACCACGAAGCACCACGAAGCACCACGAAGCACCACCAAGCACCACCAAGCACCACGAAGCACCACGAAGCACCACCAAGCACCACCAAGCACCACCAAGCACCACCAAGCACCACCAAGCACCACCAAGCACCACCAAGCACCACCAAGCACCACCAAGCACCACCAAGCACCACGAAGCACCACCAAGCACCACCAAGCACGAACAAGCACCACGAAGCACCACCAAGCACGAACAAGCACCACGAAGCACCACCAAGCACCACGAAGGACCACGAAGCACCACGAAGCACCACGAAGCACCACGAAGCACCACGAAGCACCACCAAGCACCACGAAGCACCACCAAGCACCACCAAGCACCACGAAGCACCAAGAAGCACCACCAAGCACCACGAAGCAACACGAAGCACCACGAAGCACAACCAAGCACCACGTAGCACCACGAAGCACCACCAAGCACCACGAAGCATCACGAAGAACCACGAAGCACCACCAAGCACCACGAAGCACCACCAAGCACCACCAAGCACCACCAAGCACCACCAAGCACCACCAAGCACGACGAAGCACCACGAAGCACCACGATGCACCACCAAGCACCACCAAGGACCACGAAGCACCACGAAGCTCCACGAAGCACAACGAAGCACCACCAAGCACAACGAAGCACCACGAAGCACATACGATGCACCACGAAGCTCCACGAAGCACCACCAAGCACCACCAAGCACCACGAAGCACCACGAAGCACCACCAAGCACCAGAAAGCACCACCAAGCTACACGAAGCACCACGAAGCACCACGAAGCCCCACGACGCACCACCAAGCACCACCAAGCACCACCAAGCACCACGAAGCACCACCAAGCACCACCAAGCACCACGAAGCACCACGTAGCACCACCAAGCACCACCAAGCACCACGAAGCACCACGAAGCACCACCAAGCACCACCAAGCACCACGAAGCACCACGAAGCACCACCAAGCACCACCAAGCACGAACAAGCACCACGAAGCACCACCAAGCACCACGAAGGACCACGAAGCACCACGAAGCACCACCAAGCACCACGAAGCTCCACGAAGCACCACGAAGCACCAGCAAGCACCACCAAGCACCACGAAGCACCACGAAGCTCCACCAAGCACCACGAAGCAACACGAAGCACCACGAAGCACCACGAAGCACCACGAAGTACCACCAAGCACCACCAAGCACCACGAAGCACCAAGAAGCACCACCAAGCACCACGAAGCAACACGAAGCACCACCAAGCACCACGAAGCACCACCAAGCACCACGAAGCATCACGAAGAGCCACGAAGCACCACCAAGCACCACGAAGCACCACCAAGCACCACGAAGCACCACCAAGCACCACCAAGCATCACCAAGCACCACCAAGCACCACCAAGCACGACGAAGCACCACGAAGCACCACGATGCACCACCAAGCACCACCAAGGACCACGAAGCACCACGAAGCTCCACGAAGCACAACGAAGCACCACCAAGCACAACGAAGCACCACGAAGCACATACGATGCACCACGAAGCTCCACGAAGCACCACCAAGCACCACCAAGCACCACGAAGCACCACGAAGCACCACCAAGCACCAGAAAGCACCACCAAGCTACACGAAGCACCACGAAGCACCACAAAGCCCCACGACGCACCACCAAGCACCACCAAGCACCACCAAGCACCACGAAGCACCACCAAGCACCACCAAGCACCACGAAGCACCACGTAGCACCACCAAGCACCACCAAGCACCACGAAGCACCACCAAGCACCACCAAGCACCACGAAGCACCACGAAGCACCACCAAGCACCACCAAGCACGAACAAGCACCACGAAGCACCACCAAGCACCACGAAGGACCACGAAGCACCACGAAGCACCACCAAGCACCACGAAGCTCCACGAAGCACCACGAAGCACCAGCAAGCACCACCAAGCACCACGAAGCACCACGAAGCTCCACCAAGCACCACGAAGCAACACGAAGCACCACGAAGCACCACGAAGCACCACGAAGTACCACCAAGCACCACCAAGCACCACGAAGCACCAAGAAGCACCACCAAGCACCACGAAGCAACACGAAGCACCACGAAGCACCACGAAGCACCACCAAGCACCACGAAGCATCACGAAGAGCCACGAAGCACCACCAAGCACCACGAAGCACCACCAAGCACCACCAAGCACCACCAAGCACCACCAAGCACCACCAAGCACCACGAAGCACCACCAAGCACCACCAAGCACCACCAAGCACCACGAAGCACCACGAAGCATCACGAAGCACCACCAAGCACCACCAAGCACCACCAATCACCACCAAGCACCACGGAGCACCACGAAGCACCACGAAGCACCACCAAGCACCACGAAGCACCACGAAGCACCACCAAGCACCACCAAGCACCACGAAGCACGACGATGCACCACCAAGCACCACGAAGGACCACGAAGCACCACGAAGCTCCACGAAGCACCACGAAGCACCACGAAGCACCACCAAGCACCACCAAGCACCACCAAGCACCACCAAGCACCACCAAGCACCACCAAGCACCACGGAGCACCACGAAGCACCACGAAGCACCACGAAGCACCACCAAGCACCACCAAGCACCACGAAGCACGACGATGCACCACCAAGCACCACGAAGGACCACGAAGCACCACGAAGCTCCACGAAGCACCACGAAGCACCACCAAGCACCACCAAGCACCACGAAGCACCACCAAGCACCACCAAGCACCACCAAGCACCACGAAGCACCACGATGCACCACCAAGCACCACGAAGGACCACGAAGCACCACGAAGCTCCACGAAGCACAACGAAGCACCACCAAGCACAACGAAGCACCACGAAGCACATACGATGCACCACGAAGCTCCACGAAGCACCACCAAGCACCACCAAGCACCACCAAGCACCACGAAGCACCACGAAGCACCACGAAGCACCACCAAGCACCACCAAGCACCACCAATCACCACCAAGCACCACGGAGCACCACGAAGCACCACGAAGCACCACCAAGCACCACGAAGCACCACGAAGCACCACCAAGCACCACCAAGCACCACGAAGCACGACGATGCACCACCAAGCACCACGAAGGACCACGAAGCACCACGAAGCTCCACGAAGCACCACGAAGCACCACGAAGCACCACCAAGCACCACCAAGCACCACCAAGCACCACCAAGCACCACCAAGCACCACCAAGCACCACCAAGCACCACGGAGCACCACGAAGCACCACGAAGCACCACGAAGCACCACCAAGCACCACCAAGCACCACCAAGCACCACCAAGCACCACCAAGCACCACCAAGCACCACCAAGAACCACGGAGCACCACGGAGCACCACGAAGCACCACGAAGCACCACGAAGCACCACGAAGCACCACCAAGCACCACCAAGCACCACCAAGCACCACGAAGCACGACGATGCACCACGAAGCACCACCAAGCACCACCAAGCACCACGAAGCACCACGAAGCACAACGAAGCACCACCAAGCACCACCAAGCACCACCAAGCACCACAAAGCACCACCAAGCACCACCACGCACCACTAAGCACCACGGAGCACCACGGAGCACCACGAAGCACCACGAAGCACCACGAAGCACCACGAAGCACCACCAAGCACCACCAAGCACCACGAAGCACGACGATGCACCACCAAGCACCACGAAGGACCACGAAGCACCACGAAGCTCCACGAAGCACCACGAAGCACCACCAAGCACCACGAAGGACCACGAAGCACCACGAAGCTCCACGAAGCACCACGAAGCACCACCAAGCACCACCAAGCACCACGAAGCACCAAGAAGCACCACCAAGCACCACGAAGCAACACGAAGCACCACGAAGCACCACCAAGCACCACGAAGCACCACGAAGCACCACCAAGCACCACCAAGCACCACCAAGCACCACCAAGCACCACGAAGCACCACGATGCACCACCAAGCACCACGAAGGACAACGAAGCACCACGAAGCTCCACGAAGAACAACGAAGCACCACCAAGCACAACGAAGCACCACGAAGCACATACGATGCACCACGAAGCTCCACGAAGCACCACCAAGCACCACCAAGCACCACCAAGCACCACCAAGCACCACCAAGCACCACCAAGCACCACCAAGCACGACGAAGCACCACGAAGCACAACGATGCACCACCAAGCACCACCAAGGACCACGAAGCACCACGAAGCTCCACGAAGCACAACGAAGCACCACCAAGCACAACGAAGCACCACGAAGCACATACGATGCACCACGAAGCTCCACGAAGCACCACCAAGCACCACCAAGCACCACGAAGCACCACGAAGCACCACCAAGCACCAGAAAGCACCACCAAGCTACACGAAGCACCACGAAGCACCACGAAGCCCCACGACGCACCACCAAGCACCACCAAGCACCACCAAGCACCACGAAGCACCACCAAGCACCACCAAGCACCACGAAGCACCACGTAGCACCACCAAGCACCACCAAGCACCACGAAGCACCACGAAGCACCACCAAGCACCACCAAGCACCACGAAGCACCACGAAGCACCACCAAGCACCACCAAGCACGAACAAGCACCACGAAGCACCACCAAGCACCACGAAGGACCACGAAGCACCACGAAGCACCACCAAGCACCACGAAGCACCACGAAGCACCACGAAGCTCCACCAAGCACCACGAAGCAACACGAAGCACCACGAAGCACCACGAAGCACCACGAAGTACCACCAAGCACCACCAAGCACCACGAAGCACCAAAAAGCACCACCAAGCACCACGAAGCAACACGAAGCACCACGAAGCACCACGAAGCACCACCAAGCACCACGAAGCATCACGAAGAGCCACGAAGCACCACCAAGCACCACGAAGCACCACCAAGCACCACCAAGCACCACCAAGCACCACCAAGCACCACCAAGCACCACGAAGCACCACCAAGCACCACCAAGCACCACCAAGCACCACGAAGCACCACGAAGCACCACGAAGCACCACCAAGCACCACCAAGCACCACCAATCACCACCAAGCACCACGGAGCACCACGAAGCACCACGAAGCACCACCAAGCACCACGAAGCACCACGAAGCACCACCAAGCACCACCAAGCACCACGAAGCACGACGATGCACCACCAAGCACCACGAAGGACCACGAAGCACCACGAAGCTCCACGAAGCACCACGAAGCACCACGAAGCACCACCAAGCACCACCAAGCACCACCAAGCACCACCAAGCACCACCAAGCACCACCAAGCACCACGGAGCACCACGAAGCACCACGAAGCACCACGAAGCACCACCAAGCACCACCAAGCACCACGAAGCACGACGATGCACCACCAAGCACCACGAAGGACCACGAAGCACCACGAAGCTCCACGAAGCACCACGAAGCACCACCAAGCACCACCAAGCACCACGAAGCACCACCAAGCACCACCAAGCACCACCAAGCACCACGAAGCACCACGATGCACCACCAAGCACCACGAAGGACCACGAAGCACCACGAAGCTCCACGAAGCACAACGAAGCACCACGATGCACCACCAAGCACCACGAAGGACCACGAAGCACCACGAAGCTCCACGAAGCACAACGAAGCACCACCAAGCACAACGAAGCACCACGAAGCACATACGATGCACCACGAAGCTCCACGAAGCACCACCAAGCACCACCAAGCACCACGAAGCACCACGAAGCACCACCAAGCACCAGAAAGCACCACCAAGCTACACGAAGCACCACGAAGCACCACGAAGCCCCACGACGCACCACCAAGCACCAACAAGCCCCACCAAGCACCACGAATCACCACGAAGCACCACGAAGCAACACGAATCACCACGAAGCACCACGAAGCAACACGAAGCACCACGAAGCACCACGAAGCACCACGAAGCACCACGAAGCACCACGAAGCACCACGAAGCACCACCAAGCACCACCAAGCACCACGAAGCACCACGTAGCACCACCAAGCACCACCAAGCACCACGAAGCACCACGAAGCACCACCAAGCACCACCAAGCACGAACAAGCACCACGAAGCACCACCAAGCACCACGAAGGACCACGAAGCACCACGAAGCACCACGAAGCTCCACCAAGCACCACGAAGCAACACGAAGCACCACGAAGCACCACGAAGCACCACGAAGCACCACGAAGCACCACCAAGCACCACGAAGCACCACCAAGCACCACCAAGCACCACGAAGCACCAAGAAGCACCACCAAGCACCACGAAGCAACACGAAGCACCACGAAGCACCACCAAGCACCACGTAGCACCACGAAGCACCACGAAGCACCACGAAGCTCCACGAAGCACAACGAAGCACCACCAAGCACAACGAAGCACCACGAAGCACATACGATGCACCACGAAGCTCCACGAAGCACTACCAAGCACCACCAAGCACCACGAAGCACCACGAAGCACCACCAAGCACCAGAAAGCACCACCAAGCTACACGAAGCACCACGAAGCACCACGAAGCCCCACGACGCACCACCAAGCACCACCAAGCACCACGAAGCACCACGAAGCACCACGAAGCACCACCAAGCACCACGAAGCACCACGAAGCACCACGAAGCACCACCAAGCACCACGAAGCACCACCAAGCACCACGAAGCATCACCAGGCACCACGAAGCTCCATGAAGAACCACCAAGCTCCACGAAGCACCACGAAGCACCACGAAGCACCACGAAGCACCACGAAGCACCACGAAACACCACGAAGCACCACCAAGCATCACCAAGCACCACGAAGCACCACGAAGCACCAGCAATCACCACCAAGCATCACGAAGCACCACGAAGCACCACCAAGCACCACCAAGCACCAACAAGCACCACGAAGCACCACCAAGCACCACGAAGGACCACGAAGCACCACGAAGCACCACGAAGCTCCACCAAGCACCATGAAGCAACACGAAGCACCACGAAGCACCACGAAGCACCACGAAGCACCACGAAGCACCACCAAGCACCACCAAGCACCACGAAGCACCACGAAGCACCACCAAGCACCACCAAGCACCACCAAGCACCACCAAGCACCACCAAGCACCACCAAGCACCACCAAGCACCACCAAGCACCACCAAGCACCACGAAGCACCACCAAGCACCACCAAGCACGAACAAGCACCACGAAGCACCACCAAGCACGAACAAGCACCACGAAGCACCACCAAGCACCACGAAGGACCACGAAGCACCACGAAGCACCACGAAGCTCCACCAAGCACCACGAAGCAACACGAAGCACCACGAAGCACCACGAAGCACCACCAAGCACCACCAAGCACCACCAAGCACCACGAAGCACCAAGAAGCACCACCAAGCACCACGAAGCAACAGGAAGGACCACGAAGCACCACGAAGCACCACCAAGCACCACCAAGCACCACCAATCACCACCAAGCACCACGGAGCACCACGAAGCACCACGAAGCACCACCAAGCACCACGAAGCACCACGAAGCACCACCAAGCACCACCAAGCACCACGAAGCACGACAATGCACCACCAAGCACCACGAAGGACCACGAAGCACCACGAAGCTCCACGAAGCACCACGAAGCACCACGAAGCACCACCAAGCACCACCAAGCACCACCAAGCACCACCAAGCACCACGGAGCACCACGAAGCACCACGAAGCACCACGAAGCACCACCAAGCACCACCAAGCACCACGAAGCACGACGATGCACCACCAAGCACCACGAAGGACCACGAAGCACCACGAAGCTCCACGAAGCACCACGAAGCACCACCAAGCACCACCAAGCACCACGAAGCACCACCAAGCACCACCAAGCACCACCAAGCACCACGAAGCACCACGATGCACCACCAAGCACCACGAAGGACCACGAAGCACCACGAAGCTCCACGAAGCACAACGAAGCACCACCAAGCACAACGAAGCACCACGAAGCACATACGATGCACCACGAAGCTCCACGAAGCACCACCAAGCACCACCAAGCACAACGAAGCACCACGAAGCACCACCAAGCACCAGAAAGCACCACCAAGCTACACGAAGCACCACGAAGCACCACGAAGCCCCACGACGCACCACCAAGCACCAACAAGCCCCACCAAGCACCACGAATCACCACGAATCACCACGAAGCACCACGAAGCACCACGAAGCACCACCAAGCACCACCAAGCACCACGAAGCACCACGTAGCACCACCAAGCACCACCAAGCACCACGAAGCACCACGAAGCACCACGAAGCTCCACCAAGCACCACGAAGCAACACGAAGCACCACGAAGCACCACGAAGCACCACGAAGCACCACGAAGCACCACCAAGCACCACGAAGCACCACCAAGCACCACCAAGCACCACGAAGCACCAAGAAGCACCACCAAGCACCACGAAGCAACACGAAGCACCACGAAGCACCAGCAAGCACCACGTAGCACCACGAAGCACCACCAAGCACCACGAAGCATCACGAAGAACCACGAAGCACCACAAAGCACCACGAAGCACCACCAAGCACCACCAAGCACCACCAAGCACCACCAAGCACCACCAAGCACGACGAAGCACCACGAAGCACCACGATGCACCACCAAGCACCACCAAGGACCACGAAGCACCACGAAGCTCCACGAAGCACAACGAAGCTCCACGAAGCACAACGAAGCACCACCAAGCACAACGAAGCACCACGAAGCACATACGATGCACCACGAAGCTCCACGAAGCACCACCAAGCACCACCAAGCACCACGAAGCACCACGAAGCACCACCAAGCACCAGAAAGCACCACCAAGCTACACGAAGCACCACGAAGCACCACGAAGCCCCACGACGCACCACCAAGCACCACCAAGCACCACCAAGCACCACGAAGCACCACCAAGCACCACCAAGCACCACGAAGCACCACGTAGCACCACCAAGCACCACCAAGCACCACCAAGCACCACGAAGCACCACCAAGCACCACCAAGCACCACGAAGCACCACGAAGCACCACCAAGCACCACCAAGCACCACCAAGCACCACGAAGCACCACGATGCACCACCAAGCACCACGAAGGACCACGAAGCACCACGAAGCTCCACGAAGCACAACGAAGCACCACCAAGCACAACGAAGCACCACGAATCACATACGATGCACCACGAAGCTCCACGAAGCACCACCAAGCACCACCAAGCACCACGAAGCACCACGAAGCACCACCAAGCACCAGAAAGCACCACCAAGCTACACGAAGCACCACGAAGCACCACGAAGCCCCACGACGCACCACCAAGCACCAACAAGCCCCACCAAGCACCACGAATCACCACGAAGCACCACGAAGCAACACGAATCACCACGAAGCACCACGAAGCACCACGAAGCACCACGAAGCACCACCAAGCACCACCAAGCACCACGAAGCACCACGTAGCACCACCAAGCACCACCAAGCACCACGAAGCACCACGAAGCACCACCAAGCACCACCAAGCACGAACAAGCACCACGAAGCACCACCAAGCACCACGAAGGACCACGAAGCACCACGAAGCTCCACGAAGCACCACGAAGCACCACGAAGCACCACCAAGCACCACCAAGCACCACCAAGCACCACCAAGCACCACGGAGCACCACGAAGCACCACGAAGCACCACCAAGCACCACGAAGCACCACGAAGCACCACCAAGCACCACCAAGCACCACCAAGCACCACGAAGCACGACGATGCACCACCAAGCACCACGAAGGACCACGAAGCACCACGAAGCTCCACGAAGCACCACGAAGCACCACCAAGCACCACCAAGCACCACGAAGCACCAAGAAGCACCACCAAGCACCACGAAGCAACACGAAGCACCACGAAGCACCACCAAGCACCACGTAGCACCACGAAGCACCACGAAGCACCACGAAGCTCCACGAAGCACAACGAAGCACCACCAAGCACAACGAAGCACCACGAAGCACATACGATGCACCACGAAGCTCCACGAAGCACTACCAAGCACCACCAAGCACCACGAAGCACCACGAAGCACCACCAAGCACCAGAAAGCACCACCAAGCTACACGAAGCACCACGAAGCACCACGAAGCCCCACGACGCACCACCAAGCACCACCAAGCACCACGAAGCACCACGAAGCACCACGAAGCACCACGAAGCACCACGAAACACCACGAAGCACCACCAAGCATCACCAAGCACCACGAAGCACCACGAAGCACCAGCAATCACCACCAAGCATCACGAAGCACCACGAAGCACCACCAAGCACCACCAAGCACCAACAAGCACCACGAAGCACCACCAAGCACCACGAAGGACCACGAAGCACCACGAAGCACCACGAAGCTCCACCAAGCACCACGAAGCAACACGAAGCACCACGAAGCAACACGAAGCACCACCAAGCACCACCAAGCACCACCAAGCACCACGACGCACCACCAAGCACCACCAAGCACCACCAAGCACCACCAAGCACCACCAAGCACCACCAAGCACCACCAAGCACCACGAAGCACCACGAAGCACCTCGATGCACCACCAAGCGCCACGAAGTACCACGAAGCACCACGAAGCTCCACGAAGCACAACGAAGCACCAACAAGCACAACGAAGCACCACGAAGCACATACGATGCACCACGAAGCTCCACGAAGCACCACCAAGCACCACCAAGCACCACGAAGCACCACGAAGCACCACCAAGCACCAGAAAGCACCACCAAGCTACACGAAGCACCACGAAGCACCACGAAGCCCCACGACGCACCACCAAGCACCACCAAGCACCACCAAGCACCACGAAGCACCACGAAGCACCACGAAGCACCACGAAGCACCACGACGCACCACGAAGCACCACGAAGCACCACCAAGCACCACCAAGCACCACGAAGCACCACCAAGCACCACGAAGCATCACGAAGCACCACCAAGCACCACGAAGCATCACGAAGAACCACGAAGGACCACGAAGCACCACGAATCACCACGAAGCTCCACCAAGCACCACGAAGCAACACGAAGCACCACGAAGCACCACGAAGCACCACGAAGCACCACCAAGCACCACGAAGCACCACGAAGCACCACGAAGCACCAGCAAGCACCACCAAGCACCACGAAGCACCACGAAGCACCACGAAGCACCACCAAGCACCAACAAGCAATACGAAGCACCACCAAGCACCACGAAGGACCACGAAGCACCACCAAGCACAACGAAGCACCACGAAGCACATACGATGCACCACGAAGCTCCACGAAGCACCACCAAGCACCACCAAGCACCACGAAGCACCACGAAGCACCACCAAGCACCAGAAAGCACCACCAAGCTACACGAAGCACCACGAAGCACCACGAAGCCCCACGACGCACCACCAAGCACCACCAAGCACCACCAAGCACCACGAAGCACCACCAAGCACCACCAAGCACCACGAAGCACCACGTAGCACCACCAAGCACCACCAAGCACCACGAAGCACCACGAAGCACCACCAAGCACCACCAAGCACCACGAAGCACCACGAAGCACCACCAAGCACCACCAAGCACCACCAAGCACCACGAAGCACCACGATGCACCACCAAGCACCACGAAGGACCACGAAGCACCACGAAGCTCCACGAAGCACAACGAAGCACCACCAAGCACAACGAAGCACCACGAAGCACATACGATGCACCACGAAGCTCCAAGAAGCACCACGAAGCACCACGAAGCCCCACGACGCACCACCAAGCACCACCAAGCACCAGAAAGCACCACGAAGCACCACGTAGCACCACGAAGCAACACGAATCACCACGAAGCACCACGAAGCACCACGAAGCACCACGAAGCACCACCAAGCACCACCAAGCACCACGAAGCACCACGTAGCACCACCAAGCACCACCAAGCACCACGAAGCACCACGAAGCACCACCAAGCACCACCAAGCACGAACAAGCACCACGAAGCACCACCAAGCACCACGAAGGACCACGAAGCACCACGAAGCACCACGAAGCTCCACCAAGCACCACGAAGCAACACGAAGCACCACGAAGCACCACGAAGCACCACGAAGCACCACGAAGCACCACCAAGCACCACGAAGCACCACCAAGCACCACCAAGCACCACGAAGCACCAAGAAGCACCACCAAGCACCACGAAGCAACACGAAGCACCACGAAGCACCACCAAGCACCACGTAGCACCACGAAGCACCACGAAGCACCACGAAGCTCCACGAAGCACAACGAAGCACCACCAAGCACAACGAAGCACCACGAAGCACATACGATGCACCACGAAGCTCCACGAAGCACTACCAAGCACCACCAAGCACCACGAAGCACCACGAAGCACCACCAAGCACCAGAAAGCACCACCAAGCTACACGAAGCACCACGAAGCACCACGAAGCCCCACGACGCACCACCAAGCACCACCAAGCACCACGAAGCACCACGAAGCACCACGAAGCACCACCAAGCACCACGAAGCACCACGAAGCACCACGAAGCACCACCAAGCATCACGAAGCACCACGAAGCACCACCAAGCACCACCAAGCACCAACAAGCACCACGAAGCACCACCAAGCACCACGAAGGACCACGAAGCACCACGAAGCACCACGAAGCTCCACCAAGCACCACGAAGCAACACGAAGCACCACGAAGCACCACGAAGCACCACGAAGCACCACGAAGCACCACCAAGCACCACCAAGCACCACGAAGCACCACCAAGCACCACCAAGCACCACCAAGCACCACCAAGCACCACCAAGCACCACCAAGCACCACCAAGCACCACCAAGCACCACCAAGCACCACGAAGCACCACCAAGCACCACCAAGCACGAACAAGCACCACGAAGCACCACCAAGCACGAACAAGCACCACGAAGCACCACCAAGCACCACGAAGGACCACGAAGCACCACGAAGCACCACGAAGCTCCACCAAGCACCACGAAGCAACACGAAGCACCACGAAGCACCACGAAGCACCACCAAGCACCACCAAGCACCACCAAGCACCACGAAGCACCAAGAAGCACCACCAAGCACCACGAAGCAACAGGAAGGACCACGAAGCACCACCAAGCACCACGAAGCACCACGAAGCACCACCAAGCACCACGAAGCATCACGAAGAACCACGAAGCACCACCAAGCACCACGAAGCACCACCAAGCACCACCAAGCACCACCAAGCACCACCAAGCACCACCAAGCACCACGAAGCAACACGAAGCACCACGAAGCACCACGAAGCACCACCAAGCACCACCAAGCACCACCAAGCACCACGAAGCACCAAGAAGCACCACCAAGCACCACGAAGCAACAGGAAGGACCACGAAGCACCACCAAGCACCACGATGCACCACCAAGCGCCACGAAGTACCACGAAGCACCACGAAGCTCCACGAAGCACAACGAAGCACCAACAAGCACAACGAAGCACCACGAAGCACATACGATGCACCACGAAGCTCCACGAAGCACCACGAAGCACCACCAAGCACCACCAAGCACCACGAAGCACCACCAAGCACCACGAAGCACCACGAAGCACCACCAAGCACCACGAAGCATCACGAAGAACCACGAAGGACCACGAAGCACCACGAATCACCACGAAGCTCCACCAAGCACCACGAAGCAACACGAAGCACCACGAAGCACCACGAAGCACCACGACGCACCACGAAGCACCACCAAGCACCACGAAGCACCACGTAGCACCACCAAGCACCACCACGCACCACGAAGAACCACGAAGCACCACCAAGCACCACCAAGCACGAACAAGCACCACGAAGCACCACCAAGCACCACGAAGGACCACGAAGCACCACGAAGCACCACGAAGCACCACGAAGCTCCACCAAGCACCACGAAGCAACACGAAGCACCACGAAGCACCACGAAGCACCACCAAGCACCACGAAGCACCACCAAGCACCACCAAGCACCACGAAGCACCAAGAAGCACCACCAAGCACCACGAAGCAACACGAAGCACCACGAAGCACCACCAAGCACCACGTAGCACCACGAAGCACCACCAAGCACCACGAAGCATCACGAAGAACCACGAAGCACCACCAAGCACCACGAAGCACCACCAAGCACCACCAAGCACCACCAAGCACCACCAAGCACCACCAAGCACCACCAAGCACCACCAAGCACGACGAAGCAAAACGAAGCACCACGATGCACCACCAAGCACCACGAAGGACCACGAAGCACCACGAAGCTCCACGAAGCACAACGAAGCACCACCAAGCACAACGAAGCACCACGAAGCACATACGATGCACCACGAAGCTCCACGAAGCACCACCAAGCACCACCAAGCACCACGAAGCACCACGAAGCACCACCAAGCACCAGAAAGCACCACCAAGCTACACGAAGCACCACGAAGCACCACGAAGCCCCACGACGCACCACCAAGCACCACCAAGCACCACCAAGCACCACGAAGCACCACGTAGCACCACCAAGCACCACCAAGCACCACGAAGCACCACGAAGCACCACCAAGCACCACGAAGCACCACGAAGCACCACCAAGCACCACCAAGCACGAACAAGCACCAAGAAGCACCACCAAGCACCACGAAGGACCACGAAGCACCACGAAGCACCACCAAGCACCACGAAGCTCCACGAAGCACCACGAAGCACCAGCAAGCACCACCAAGCACCACGAAGCACCACGAAGCACCACCAAGCACCACCAAGCACCAACAAGCACCACGAAGCACCACCAAGCACCAAGAAGGACCACGAAGCACCACGAAGCACCACGAAGCTCCACCAAGCACCACGAAGCAACACGAAGCACCACGAAGCACCACGAAGCACCACCAAGCACCACGAAGCACCACGAAGCACCACGAAGCACCACCAAGCACCACGAAGCACCACCAAGCACCACGAAGCATCACCAGGCACCACGAAGCTCCATGAAGAACCACCAAGCACCACGAAGCACCACGAAGCACCACCAAGCACCACGAAGCACCAACAAGCACCACGAAGCACCAACAAGCACCACGAAGCATCACCAGGCACCACGAAGCTCCATGAAGAACCACCAAGCACCACGAAGCACCACGAAGCACCACCAAGCACCACCAAGCACCAACAAGCACCACGAAGCACCACCAAGCACCACGAAGGACCACGAAGCACCACGAAACACCACGAAGCTCCACCAAGCACCACCAAGCACCACCAAGCACCACGAAGCACCAAGAAGCACCACCAAGCACCACGAAGCAATACGAAGCACCACGAAGCACAACCAAGCACCACGTAGCACCACGAAGCACCACCAAGCACCACCAAGCACCACGAAGCATCACGAAGAACCACGAAGCACCACCAAGCACCACGAAGCACCACCAAGCACCACCAAGCACCACCAAGCACCACCAAGCACCACCAAGCACCACGAAGCACCACGAAGCACCACGATGCGCCACCAAGCACCACGAAGGACCACGAAGCACCACGAAGCTCCACGAAGCACAACGAAGCACCACCAAGCACAACGAAGCACCACGAAGCACATACGATGCAGCACGAAGCTCCACGAAGCACCACCAAGCACCACCAAGCACCAAGAAGCACCACGAAGCACCACCAAGCACCAGAAAGCACCACCAAGCTACACGAAGCACCACGAAGCACCACGAAGCCCCACGATGCACCACCAAGCACCACCAAGCACCACCAAGCACCACGAAGCACCACCAAGCACCACCAAGCACCACGAAGCACCACCAAGCACCACGAAGCACCACCAAGCACCACCAAGCACCACCAAGCACCACCAAGCACCACCAAGCACCACCAAGCACCACCAAGCACCACGAAGCACCACGAAGCACATACGATGCACCACGAAGCTCCACGAAGCACCACCAAGCACCATCAAGCACCACGAAGCACCACGAAGCACCACCAAGCACCAGAAAGCACCACCAAGCTACACGAAGCACCACGAAGCACCACGAAGCCCCACGACGCACCACCAAGCACCACGAAGCACCACGAAGCACCACGAAGCACCACGAAGCACCACGAAGCACCACGAAACACCACCAAGCACCACGAAGGACCACGAAGCACCACGAAGCACCACGAAGCTCCACCAAGCACCACGAAGCAACACGAAGCACCACGAAGCACCACGAAGCACCACGAAGCACCACCAAGCACCACGAAGCACCACCAAGCACCACCAAGCACCACGAAGCACCAAGAAGCACCACCAAGCACCACGAAGCAACACGAAGCACCACGAAGCACCACCAAGCACCACGAAGCACCACCAAGCACCACGAAGCATCACGAAGAACCACGAAGCACCACCAAGCACCACGAAGCACCACCAAGCACCACCAAGCACCACCAAGCACCACCAAGCACCACCAAGCACCACGAAGCACCACGAAGCACCACGATGCACCACCAAGCACCACGAAGGACCACGAAGCACCACGAAGCTCCACGAAGCACCACGAAGCACCACGAAGCACCACGAAGCACCACGAAGCACCACGAAGCACCACGAAGCACCACCAAGCACCACGAAGCACCACCAAGCACCACCAAGCACCACCAAGCACTACCAAGCACCCGAAAGCACCACCAAGCTACACGAAGCACCACGAAGCACCACGAAGCACCACGAAGCACTACCAAGCACCCGAAAGCACCACCAAGCTACACGAAGCACCACGTAGCACCACGAAGCCCCACGACGCACCACCAAGCACCACCAAGCACCACCAAGCACCACCAAGCACCACGAAGCACCACGAAGCACCACGAAGCACCACCAAGCACCACGAAGCACCACGAAGCACCACGAAGCACCACGAAGCACCACCAAGCACCACGAAGCACCACCAGGCACCACGAAGCATCACCAGGCACCACGAAGCACCACGAAGCACCACGAAGCACCACGAAGCACCACGAAGCACCACGAAGCACCACGAAACACCACCAAGCACCACGAAGGACCACGAAGCACCACGAAGCACCACGAAGCTCCACGAAGCACCACCAAGCACCACCAAGCACCACGAAGCACCACGAAGCACCACCAAGCACCAGAAAGCACCACCAAGCTACACGAAGCACCACGGAGCACCACGAAGCACCACGACGCACCACCAAGCACCACCAAGCACCACCAAGCACCACGAAGCACCACGAAGCACCACGAAGCACCACCAAGCACCACGAAGCACCACGAAGCACCACGAAGCACCACCAAGCACCACGAAGCATCACGAAGAGCCACGAAGCACCACCAAGCACCACGAAGCACCACCAAGCACCAGAAAGCACCACCAAGCTACACGAAGCACCACGAAGCACCACGAAGCCCCACGACGCACCACCAAGCACCACCAAGCACCACCAAGCACCACGAAGCACCACCAAGCACCACCAAGCACCACGAAGCACCACGTAGCACCACCAAGCACCACCAAGCACCACCAAGCACCACGAAGCACCACCAAGCACCACCAAGCACCACGAAGCACCACGAAGCACCACCAAGCACCACCAAGCACCACCAAGCACCACGAAGCACCACGATGCACCACCAAGCACCACGAAGGACCACGAAGCACCACGAAGCTCCACGAAGCACAACGAAGCACCACCAAGCACAACGAAGCACCACGAATCACATACGATGCACCACGAAGCTCCACGAAGCACCACCAAGCACCACCAAGCACCACGAAGCACCACGAAGCACCACCAAGCACCAGAAAGCACCACCAAGCTACACGAAGCACCACGAAGCACCACGAAGCCCCACGACGCACCACCAAGCACCAACAAGCCCCACCAAGCACCACGAATCACCACGAAGCACCACGAAGCAACACGAATCACCACGAAGCACCACGAAGCACCACGAAGCACCACGAAGCACCACCAAGCACCACCAAGCACCACGAAGCACCACCTAGCACCACCAAGCACCACCAAGCACCACGAAGCACCACGAAGCACCACCAAGCACCACCAAGCACGAACAAGCACCACGAAGCACCACCAAGCACCACGAAGGACCACGAAGCACCACGAAGCTCCACGAAGCACCACGAAGCACCACGAAGCACCACCAAGCACCACCAAGCACCACCAAGCACCACCAAGCACCACGGAGCACCACGAAGCACCACGAAGCACCACCAAGCACCACGAAGCACCACGAAGCACCACCAAGCACCACCAAGCACCACCAAGCACCACGAAGCACGACGATGCACCACCAAGCACCACGAAGGACCACGAAGCACCACGAAGCTCCACGAAGCACCACGAAGCACCACCAAGCACCACCAAGCACCACGAAGCACCAAGAAGCACCACCAAGCACCACGAAGCAACACGAAGCACCACGAAGCACCACCAAGCACCACGTAGCACCACGAAGCACCACGAAGCACCACGAAGCTCCACGAAGCACAACGAAGCACCACCAAGCACAACGAAGCACCACGAAGCACATACGATGCACCACGAAGCTCCACGAAGCACTACCAAGCACCACCAAGCACCACGAAGCACCACGAAGCACCACCAAGCACCAGAAAGCACCACCAAGCTACACGAAGCACCACGAAGCACCACGAAGCCCCACGACGCACCACCAAGCACCACCAAGCACCACGAAGCACCACGAAGCACCACGAAGCACCACGAAGCACCACGAAACACCACGAAGCACCACCAAGCATCACCAAGCACCACGAAGCACCACGAAGCACCAGCAATCACCACCAAGCATCACGAAGCACCACGAAGCACCACCAAGCACCACCAAGCACCAACAAGCACCACGAAGCACCACCAAGCACCACGAAGGACCACGAAGCACCACGAAGCACCACGAAGCTCCACCAAGCACCACGAAGCAACACGAAGCACCACGAAGCAACACGAAGCACCACCAAGCACCACCAAGCACCACCAAGCACCACGACGCACCACCAAGCACCACCAAGCACCACCAAGCACCACCAAGCACCACCAAGCACCACCAAGCACCACCAAGCACCACGAAGCACCACGAAGCACCTCGATGCACCACCAAGCGCCACGAAGTACCACGAAGCACCACGAAGCTCCACGAAGCACAACGAAGCACCAACAAGCACAACGAAGCACCACGAAGCACATACGATGCACCACGAAGCTCCACGAAGCACCACCAAGCACCACCAAGCACCACGAAGCACCACGAAGCACCACCAAGCACCAGAAAGCACCACCAAGCTACACGAAGCACCACGAAGCACCACGAAGCCCCACGACGCACCACCAAGCACCACCAAGCACCACCAAGCACCACGAAGCACCACGAAGCACCACGAAGCACCACGAAGCACCACGACGCACCACGAAGCACCACGAAGCACCACCAAGCACCACCAAGCACCACGAAGCACCACCAAGCACCACGAAGCATCACGAAGCACCACCAAGCACCACGAAGCATCACGAAGAACCACGAAGGACCACGAAGCACCACGAATCACCACGAAGCTCCACCAAGCACCACGAAGCAACACGAAGCACCACGAAGCACCACGAAGCACCACGAAGCACCACCAAGCACCACGAAGCACCACGAAGCACCACGAAGCACCAGCAAGCACCACCAAGCACCACGAAGCACCACGAAGCACCACGAAGCACCACCAAGCACCAACAAGCAATACGAAGCACCACCAAGCACCACGAAGGACCACGAAGCACCACCAAGCACAACGAAGCACCACGAAGCACATACGATGCACCACGAAGCTCCACGAAGCACCACCAAGCACCACCAAGCACCACGAAGCACCACGAAGCACCACCAAGCACCAGAAAGCACCACCAAGCTACACGAAGCACCACGAAGCACCACGAAGCCCCACGACGCACCACCAAGCACCACCAAGCACCACCAAGCACCACGAAGCACCACCAAGCACCACCAAGCACCACGAAGCACCACGTAGCACCACCAAGCACCACCAAGCACCACGAAGCACCACGAAGCACCACCAAGCACCACCAAGCACCACGAAGCACCACGAAGCACCACCAAGCACCACCAAGCACCACCAAGCACCACGAAGCACCACGATGCACCACCAAGCACCACGAAGGACCACGAAGCACCACGAAGCTCCACGAAGCACAACGAAGCACCACCAAGCACAACGAAGCACCACGAAGCACATACGATGCACCACGAAGCTCCAAGAAGCACCACGAAGCACCACGAAGCCCCACGACGCACCACCAAGCACCACCAAGCACCAGAAAGCACCACGAAGCACCACGTAGCACCACGAAGCAACACGAATCACCACGAAGCACCACGAAGCACCACGAAGCACCACGAAGCACCACCAAGCACCACCAAGCACCACGAAGCACCACGTAGCACCACCAAGCACCACCAAGCACCACGAAGCACCACGAAGCACCACCAAGCACCACCAAGCACGAACAAGCACCACGAAGCACCACCAAGCACCACGAAGGACCACGAAGCACCACGAAGCACCACGAAGCTCCACCAAGCACCACGAAGCAACACGAAGCACCACGAAGCACCACGAAGCACCACGAAGCACCACCAAGCACCACGAAGCACCACCAAGCACCACCAAGCACCACGAAGCACCAAGAAGCACCACCAAGCACCACGAAGCAACACGAAGCACCACGAAGCACCACCAAGCACCACGTAGCACCACGAAGCACCACGAAGCACCACGAAGCTCCACGAAGCACAACGAAGCACCACCAAGCACAACGAAGCACCACGAAGCACATACGATGCACCACGAAGCTCCACGAAGCACTACCAAGCACCACCAAGCACCACGAAGCACCACGAAGCACCACCAAGCACCAGAAAGCACCACCAAGCTACACGAAGCACCACGAAGCACCACGAAGCCCCACGACGCACCACCAAGCACCACCAAGCACCACGAAGCACCACGAAGCACCACGAAGCACCACCAAGCACCACGAAGCACCACGAAGCACCACCAAGCACCACCAAGCACCAACAAGCACCACGAAGCACCACCAAGCACCACGAAGGACCACGAAGCACCACGAAGCACCACGAAGCTCCACCAAGCACCACGAAGCAACACGAAGCACCACGAAGCACCACGAAGCACCACGAAGCACCACGAAGCACCACCAAGCACCACCAAGCACCACGAAGCACCACCAAGCACCACCAAGCACCACCAAGCACCACCAAGCACCACCAAGCACCACCAAGCACCACCAAGCACCACCAAGCACCACCAAGCACCACGAAGCACCACCAAGCACCACCAAGCACGAACAAGCACCACGAAGCACCACCAAGCACGAACAAGCACCACGAAGCACCACCAAGCACCACGAAGGACCACGAAGCACCACGAAGCACCACGAAGCTCCACCAAGCACCACGAAGCAACACGAAGCACCACGAAGCACCACGAAGCACCACCAAGCACCACCAAGCACCACCAAGCACCACGAAGCACCAAGAAGCACCACCAAGCACCACGAAGCAACAGGAAGGACCACGAAGCACCACCAAGCACCACGAAGCACCACGAAGCACCACCAAGCACCACGAAGCATCACGAAGAACCACGAAGCACCACCAAGCACCACGAAGCACCACCAAGCACCACCAAGCACCACCAAGCACCACCAAGCACCACCAAGCACCACGAAGCAACACGAAGCACCACGAAGCACCACGAAGCACCACCAAGCACCACCAAGCACCACCAAGCACCACGAAGCACCAAGAAGCACCACCAAGCACCACGAAGCAACAGGAAGGACCACGAAGCACCACCAAGCACCACGATGCACCACCAAGCGCCACGAAGTACCACGAAGCACCACGAAGCTCCACGAAGCACAACGAAGCACCAACAAGCACAACGAAGCACCACGAAGCACCACCAAGCACCACGAAGCACCACGTAGCACCACCAAGCACCACCACGCACCACGAAGAACCACGAAGCACCACCAAGCACCACCAAGCACGAACAAGCACCACGAAGCACCACCAAGCACCACGAAGGACCACGAAGCACCACGAAGCACCACGAAGCACCACGAAGCTCCACCAAGCACCACGAAGCAACACGAAGCACCACGAAGCACCACGAAGCACCACCAAGCACCACGAAGCACCACCAAGCACCACCAAGCACCACGAAGCACCAAGAAGCACCACCAAGCACCACGAAGCAACACGAAGCACCACGAAGCACCACCAAGCACCACGTAGCACCACGAAGCACCACCAAGCACCACGAAGCATCACGAAGAACCACGAAGCACCACCAAGCACCACGAAGCACCACCAAGCACCACCAAGCACCACCAAGCACCACCAAGCACCACCAAGCACCACCAAGCACCACCAAGCACGACGAAGCAAAACGAAGCACCACGATGCACCACCAAGCACCACGAAGGACCACGAAGCACCACGAAGCTCCACGAAGCACAACGAAGCACCACCAAGCACAACGAAGCACCACGAAGCACATACGATGCACCACGAAGCTCCACGAAGCACCACCAAGCACCACCAAGCACCACGAAGCACCACGAAGCACCACCAAGCACCAGAAAGCACCACCAAGCTACACGAAGCACCACGAAGCACCACGAAGCCCCACGACGCACCACCAAGCACCACCAAGCACCACCAAGCACCACGAAGCACCACGTAGCACCACCAAGCACCACCAAGCACCACGAAGCACCACGAAGCACCACCAAGCACCACGAAGCACCACGAAGCACCACCAAGCACCACCAAGCACGAACAAGCACCAAGAAGCACCACCAAGCACCACGAAGGACCACGAAGCACCACGAAGCACCACCAAGCACCACGAAGCTCCACGAAGCACCACGAAGCACCAGCAAGCACCACCAAGCACCACGAAGCACCACGAAGCACCACCAAGCACCACCAAGCACCAACAAGCACCACGAAGCACCACCAAGCACCAAGAAGGACCACGAAGCACCACGAAGCACCACGAAGCTCCACCAAGCACCACGAAGCAACACGAAGCACCACGAAGCACCACGAAGCACCACCAAGCACCACGAAGCACCACGAAGCACCACGAAGCACCACCAAGCACCACGAAGCACCACCAAGCACCACGAAGCATCACCAGGCACCACGAAGCTCCATGAAGAACCACCAAGCACCACGAAGCACCACGAAGCACCACCAAGCACCACGAAGCACCAACAAGCACCACGAAGCACCAACAAGCACCACGAAGCATCACCAGGCACCACGAAGCTCCATGAAGAACCACCAAGCACCACGAAGCACCACGAAGCACCACCAAGCACCACCAAGCACCAACAAGCACCACGAAGCACCACCAAGCACCACGAAGGACCACGAAGCACCACGAAACACCACGAAGCTCCACCAAGCACCACCAAGCACCACCAAGCACCACGAAGCACCAAGAAGCACCACCAAGCACCACGAAGCAATACGAAGCACCACGAAGCACAACCAAGCACCACGTAGCACCACGAAGCACCACCAAGCACCACCAAGCACCACGAAGCATCACGAAGAACCACGAAGCACCACCAAGCACCACGAAGCACCACCAAGCACCACCAAGCACCACCAAGCACCACCAAGCACCACCAAGCACCACGAAGCACCACGAAGCACCACGATGCGCCACCAAGCACCACGAAGGACCACGAAGCACCACGAAGCTCCACGAAGCACAACGAAGCACCACCAAGCACAACGAAGCACCACGAAGCACATACGATGCAGCACGAAGCTCCACGAAGCACCACCAAGCACCACCAAGCACCAAGAAGCACCACGAAGCACCACCAAGCACCAGAAAGCACCACCAAGCTACACGAAGCACCACGAAGCACCACGAAGCCCCACGATGCACCACCAAGCACCACCAAGCACCACCAAGCACCACGAAGCACCACCAAGCACCACCAAGCACCACGAAGCACCACCAAGCACCACGAAGCACCACCAAGCACCACCAAGCACCACCAAGCACCACCAAGCACCACCAAGCACCACCAAGCACCACCAAGCACCACGAAGCACCACGAAGCACATACGATGCACCACGAAGCTCCACGAAGCACCACCAAGCACCATCAAGCACCACGAAGCACCACGAAGCACCACCAAGCACCAGAAAGCACCACCAAGCTACACGAAGCACCACGAAGCACCACGAAGCCCCACGACGCACCACCAAGCACCACGAAGCACCACGAAGCACCACGAAGCACCACGAAGCACCACGAAGCACCACGAAACACCACCAAGCACCACGAAGGACCACGAAGCACCACGAAGCACCACGAAGCTCCACCAAGCACCACGAAGCAACACGAAGCACCACGAAGCACCACGAAGCACCACGAAGCACCACCAAGCACCACGAAGCACCACCAAGCACCACCAAGCACCACGAAGCACCAAGAAGCACCACCAAGCACCACGAAGCAACACGAAGCACCACGAAGCACCACCAAGCACCACGAAGCACCACCAAGCACCACGAAGCATCACGAAGAACCACGAAGCACCACCAAGCACCACGAAGCACCACCAAGCACCACCAAGCACCACCAAGCACCACCAAGCACCACCAAGCACCACGAAGCACCACGAAGCACCACGATGCACCACCAAGCACCACGAAGGACCACGAAGCACCACGAAGCTCCACGAAGCACCACGAAGCACCACGAAGCACCACGAAGCACCACGAAGCACCACGAAGCACCACGAAGCACCACCAAGCACCACGAAGCACCACCAAGCACCACCAAGCACCACCAAGCACTACCAAGCACCCGAAAGCACCACCAAGCTACACGAAGCACCACGAAGCACCACGAAGCACCACGAAGCACTACCAAGCACCCGAAAGCACCACCAAGCTACACGAAGCACCACGTAGCACCACGAAGCCCCACGACGCACCACCAAGCACCACCAAGCACCACCAAGCACCACCAAGCACCACGAAGCACCACGAAGCACCACGAAGCACCACCAAGCACCACGAAGCACCACGAAGCACCACGAAGCACCACGAAGCACCACCAAGCACCACGAAGCACCACCAGGCACCACGAAGCATCACCAGGCACCACGAAGCACCACGAAGCACCACGAAGCACCACGAAGCACCACGAAGCACCACGAAGCACCACGAAACACCACCAAGCACCACGAAGGACCACGAAGCACCACGAAGCACCACGAAGCTCCACGAAGCACCACCAAGCACCACCAAGCACCACGAAGCACCACGAAGCACCACCAAGCACCAGAAAGCACCACCAAGCTACACGAAGCACCACGGAGCACCACGAAGCACCACGACGCACCACCAAGCACCACCAAGCACCACCAAGCACCACGAAGCACCACGAAGCACCACGAAGCACCACCAAGCACCACGAAGCACCACGAAGCACCACGAAGCACCACCAAGCACCACGAAGCATCACGAAGAGCCACGAAGCACCACCAAGCACCACGAAGCACCACCAAGCACCAGAAAGCACCACCAAGCTACACGAAGCACCACGAAGCACCACGAAGCCCCACGACGCACCACCAAGCACCACCAAGCACCACCAAGCACCACGAAGCACCACCAAGCACCACCAAGCACCACGAAGCACCACGTAGCACCACCAAGCACCACCAAGCACCACCAAGCACCACGAAGCACCACCAAGCACCACCAAGCACCACGAAGCACCACGAAGCACCACCAAGCACCACCAAGCACCACCAAGCACCACGAAGCACCACGATGCACCACCAAGCACCACGAAGGACCACGAAGCACCACGAAGCTCCACGAAGCACAACGAAGCACCACCAAGCACAACGAAGCACCACGAATCACATACGATGCACCACGAAGCTCCACGAAGCACCACCAAGCACCACCAAGCACCACGAAGCACCACGAAGCACCACCAAGCACCAGAAAGCACCACCAAGCTACACGAAGCACCACGAAGCACCACGAAGCCCCACGACGCACCACCAAGCACCAACAAGCCCCACCAAGCACCACGAATCACCACGAAGCACCACGAAGCAACACGAATCACCACGAAGCACCACGAAGCACCACGAAGCACCACGAAGCACCACCAAGCACCACCAAGCACCACGAAGCACCACCTAGCACCACCAAGCACCACCAAGCACCACGAAGCACCACGAAGCACCACCAAGCACCACCAAGCACGAACAAGCACCACGAAGCACCACCAAGCACCACGAAGGACCACGAAGCACCACGAAGCTCCACGAAGCACCACGAAGCACCACGAAGCACCACCAAGCACCACCAAGCACCACCAAGCACCACCAAGCACCACGGAGCACCACGAAGCACCACGAAGCACCACCAAGCACCACGAAGCACCACGAAGCACCACCAAGCACCACCAAGCACCACCAAGCACCACGAAGCACGACGATGCACCACCAAGCACCACGAAGGACCACGAAGCACCACGAAGCTCCACGAAGCACCACGAAGCACCACCAAGCACCACCAAGCACCACGAAGCACCAAGAAGCACCACCAAGCACCACGAAGCAACACGAAGCACCACGAAGCACCACCAAGCACCACGTAGCACCACGAAGCACCACGAAGCACCACGAAGCTCCACGAAGCACAACGAAGCACCACCAAGCACAACGAAGCACCACGAAGCACATACGATGCACCACGAAGCTCCACGAAGCACTACCAAGCACCACCAAGCACCACGAAGCACCACGAAGCACCACCAAGCACCAGAAAGCACCACCAAGCTACACGAAGCACCACGAAGCACCACGAAGCCCCACGACGCACCACCAAGCACCACCAAGCACCACGAAGCACCACGAAGCACCACGAAGCACCACGAAGCACCACGAAACACCACGAAGCACCACCAAGCATCACCAAGCACCACGAAGCACCACGAAGCACCAGCAATCACCACCAAGCATCACGAAGCACCACGAAGCACCACCAAGCACCACCAAGCACCAACAAGCACCACGAAGCACCACCAAGCACCACGAAGGACCACGAAGCACCACGAAGCACCACGAAGCTCCACCAAGCACCACGAAGCAACACGAAGCACCACGAAGCAACACGAAGCACCACCAAGCACCACCAAGCACCACCAAGCACCACGACGCACCACCAAGCACCACCAAGCACCACCAAGCACCACCAAGCACCACCAAGCACCACCAAGCACCACCAAGCACCACGAAGCACCACGAAGCACCTCGATGCACCACCAAGCGCCACGAAGTACCACGAAGCACCACGAAGCTCCACGAAGCACAACGAAGCACCAACAAGCACAACGAAGCACCACGAAGCACATACGATGCACCACGAAGCTCCACGAAGCACCACCAAGCACCACCAAGCACCACGAAGCACCACGAAGCACCACCAAGCACCAGAAAGCACCACCAAGCTACACGAAGCACCACGAAGCACCACGAAGCCCCACGACGCACCACCAAGCACCACCAAGCACCACCAAGCACCACGAAGCACCACGAAGCACCACGAAGCACCACGAAGCACCACGACGCACCACGAAGCACCACGAAGCACCACCAAGCACCACCAAGCACCACGAAGCACCACCAAGCACCACGAAGCATCACGAAGCACCACCAAGCACCACGAAGCATCACGAAGAACCACGAAGGACCACGAAGCACCACGAATCACCACGAAGCTCCACCAAGCACCACGAAGCAACACGAAGCACCACGAAGCACCACGAAGCACCACGAAGCACCACCAAGCACCACGAAGCACCACGAAGCACCACGAAGCACCAGCAAGCACCACCAAGCACCACGAAGCACCACGAAGCACCACGAAGCACCACCAAGCACCAACAAGCAATACGAAGCACCACCAAGCACCACGAAGGACCACGAAGCACCACCAAGCACAACGAAGCACCACGAAGCACATACGATGCACCACGAAGCTCCACGAAGCACCACCAAGCACCACCAAGCACCACGAAGCACCACGAAGCACCACCAAGCACCAGAAAGCACCACCAAGCTACACGAAGCACCACGAAGCACCACGAAGCCCCACGACGCACCACCAAGCACCACCAAGCACCACCAAGCACCACGAAGCACCACCAAGCACCACCAAGCACCACGAAGCACCACGTAGCACCACCAAGCACCACCAAGCACCACGAAGCACCACGAAGCACCACCAAGCACCACCAAGCACCACGAAGCACCACGAAGCACCACCAAGCACCACCAAGCACCACCAAGCACCACGAAGCACCACGATGCACCACCAAGCACCACGAAGGACCACGAAGCACCACGAAGCTCCACGAAGCACAACGAAGCACCACCAAGCACAACGAAGCACCACGAAGCACATACGATGCACCACGAAGCTCCAAGAAGCACCACGAAGCACCACGAAGCCCCACGACGCACCACCAAGCACCACCAAGCACCAGAAAGCACCACGAAGCACCACGTAGCACCACGAAGCAACACGAATCACCACGAAGCACCACGAAGCACCACGAAGCACCACGAAGCACCACCAAGCACCACCAAGCACCACGAAGCACCACGTAGCACCACCAAGCACCACCAAGCACCACGAAGCACCACGAAGCACCACCAAGCACCACCAAGCACGAACAAGCACCACGAAGCACCACCAAGCACCACGAAGGACCACGAAGCACCACGAAGCACCACGAAGCTCCACCAAGCACCACGAAGCAACACGAAGCACCACGAAGCACCACGAAGCACCACGAAGCACCACCAAGCACCACGAAGCACCACCAAGCACCACCAAGCACCACGAAGCACCAAGAAGCACCACCAAGCACCACGAAGCAACACGAAGCACCACGAAGCACCACCAAGCACCACGTAGCACCACGAAGCACCACGAAGCACCACGAAGCTCCACGAAGCACAACGAAGCACCACCAAGCACAACGAAGCACCACGAAGCACATACGATGCACCACGAAGCTCCACGAAGCACTACCAAGCACCACCAAGCACCACGAAGCACCACGAAGCACCACCAAGCACCAGAAAGCACCACCAAGCTACACGAAGCACCACGAAGCACCACGAAGCCCCACGACGCACCACCAAGCACCACCAAGCACCACGAAGCACCACGAAGCACCACGAAGCACCACCAAGCACCACGAAGCACCACGAAGCACCACCAAGCACCACCAAGCACCAACAAGCACCACGAAGCACCACCAAGCACCACGAAGGACCACGAAGCACCACGAAGCACCACGAAGCTCCACCAAGCACCACGAAGCAACACGAAGCACCACGAAGCACCACGAAGCACCACGAAGCACCACGAAGCACCACCAAGCACCACCAAGCACCACGAAGCACCACCAAGCACCACCAAGCACCACCAAGCACCACCAAGCACCACCAAGCACCACCAAGCACCACCAAGCACCACCAAGCACCACCAAGCACCACGAAGCACCACCAAGCACCACCAAGCACGAACAAGCACCACGAAGCACCACCAAGCACGAACAAGCACCACGAAGCACCACCAAGCACCACGAAGGACCACGAAGCACCACGAAGCACCACGAAGCTCCACCAAGCACCACGAAGCAACACGAAGCACCACGAAGCACCACGAAGCACCACCAAGCACCACCAAGCACCACCAAGCACCACGAAGCACCAAGAAGCACCACCAAGCACCACGAAGCAACAGGAAGGACCACGAAGCACCACCAAGCACCACGAAGCACCACGAAGCACCACCAAGCACCACGAAGCATCACGAAGAACCACGAAGCACCACCAAGCACCACGAAGCACCACCAAGCACCACCAAGCACCACCAAGCACCACCAAGCACCACCAAGCACCACGAAGCAACACGAAGCACCACGAAGCACCACGAAGCACCACCAAGCACCACCAAGCACCACCAAGCACCACGAAGCACCAAGAAGCACCACCAAGCACCACGAAGCAACAGGAAGGACCACGAAGCACCACCAAGCACCACGATGCACCACCAAGCGCCACGAAGTACCACGAAGCACCACGAAGCTCCACGAAGCACAACGAAGCACCAACAAGCACAACGAAGCACCACGAAGCACCACCAAGCACCACGAAGCACCACGTAGCACCACCAAGCACCACCACGCACCACGAAGAACCACGAAGCACCACCAAGCACCACCAAGCACGAACAAGCACCACGAAGCACCACCAAGCACCACGAAGGACCACGAAGCACCACGAAGCACCACGAAGCACCACGAAGCTCCACCAAGCACCACGAAGCAACACGAAGCACCACGAAGCACCACGAAGCACCACCAAGCACCACGAAGCACCACCAAGCACCACCAAGCACCACGAAGCACCAAGAAGCACCACCAAGCACCACGAAGCAACACGAAGCACCACGAAGCACCACCAAGCACCACGTAGCACCACGAAGCACCACCAAGCACCACGAAGCATCACGAAGAACCACGAAGCACCACCAAGCACCACGAAGCACCACCAAGCACCACCAAGCACCACCAAGCACCACCAAGCACCACCAAGCACCACCAAGCACCACCAAGCACGACGAAGCAAAACGAAGCACCACGATGCACCACCAAGCACCACGAAGGACCACGAAGCACCACGAAGCTCCACGAAGCACAACGAAGCACCACCAAGCACAACGAAGCACCACGAAGCACATACGATGCACCACGAAGCTCCACGAAGCACCACCAAGCACCACCAAGCACCACGAAGCACCACGAAGCACCACCAAGCACCAGAAAGCACCACCAAGCTACACGAAGCACCACGAAGCACCACGAAGCCCCACGACGCACCACCAAGCACCACCAAGCACCACCAAGCACCACGAAGCACCACGTAGCACCACCAAGCACCACCAAGCACCACGAAGCACCACGAAGCACCACCAAGCACCACGAAGCACCACGAAGCACCACCAAGCACCACCAAGCACGAACAAGCACCAAGAAGCACCACCAAGCACCACGAAGGACCACGAAGCACCACGAAGCACCACCAAGCACCACGAAGCTCCACGAAGCACCACGAAGCACCAGCAAGCACCACCAAGCACCACGAAGCACCACGAAGCACCACCAAGCACCACCAAGCACCAACAAGCACCACGAAGCACCACCAAGCACCAAGAAGGACCACGAAGCACCACGAAGCACCACGAAGCTCCACCAAGCACCACGAAGCAACACGAAGCACCACGAAGCACCACGAAGCACCACCAAGCACCACGAAGCACCACGAAGCACCACGAAGCACCACCAAGCACCACGAAGCACCACCAAGCACCACGAAGCATCACCAGGCACCACGAAGCTCCATGAAGAACCACCAAGCACCACGAAGCACCACGAAGCACCACCAAGCACCACGAAGCACCAACAAGCACCACGAAGCACCAACAAGCACCACGAAGCATCACCAGGCACCACGAAGCTCCATGAAGAACCACCAAGCACCACGAAGCACCACGAAGCACCACCAAGCACCACCAAGCACCAACAAGCACCACGAAGCACCACCAAGCACCACGAAGGACCACGAAGCACCACGAAACACCACGAAGCTCCACCAAGCACCACCAAGCACCACCAAGCACCACGAAGCACCAAGAAGCACCACCAAGCACCACGAAGCAATACGAAGCACCACGAAGCACAACCAAGCACCACGTAGCACCACGAAGCACCACCAAGCACCACCAAGCACCACGAAGCATCACGAAGAACCACGAAGCACCACCAAGCACCACGAAGCACCACCAAGCACCACCAAGCACCACCAAGCACCACCAAGCACCACCAAGCACCACGAAGCACCACGAAGCACCACGATGCGCCACCAAGCACCACGAAGGACCACGAAGCACCACGAAGCTCCACGAAGCACAACGAAGCACCACCAAGCACAACGAAGCACCACGAAGCACATACGATGCAGCACGAAGCTCCACGAAGCACCACCAAGCACCACCAAGCACCAAGAAGCACCACGAAGCACCACCAAGCACCAGAAAGCACCACCAAGCTACACGAAGCACCACGAAGCACCACGAAGCCCCACGATGCACCACCAAGCACCACCAAGCACCACCAAGCACCACGAAGCACCACCAAGCACCACCAAGCACCACGAAGCACCACCAAGCACCACGAAGCACCACCAAGCACCACCAAGCACCACCAAGCACCACCAAGCACCACCAAGCACCACCAAGCACCACCAAGCACCACGAAGCACCACGAAGCACATACGATGCACCACGAAGCTCCACGAAGCACCACCAAGCACCATCAAGCACCACGAAGCACCACGAAGCACCACCAAGCACCAGAAAGCACCACCAAGCTACACGAAGCACCACGAAGCACCACGAAGCCCCACGACGCACCACCAAGCACCACGAAGCACCACGAAGCACCACGAAGCACCACGAAGCACCACGAAACACCACCAAGCACCACGAAGGACCACGAAGCACCACGAAGCACCACGAAGCTCCACCAAGCACCACGAAGCAACACGAAGCACCACGAAGCACCACGAAGCACCACGAAGCACCACCAAGCACCACGAAGCACCACCAAGCACCACCAAGCACCACGAAGCACCAAGAAGCACCACCAAGCACCACGAAGCAACACGAAGCACCACGAAGCACCACCAAGCACCACGAAGCACCACCAAGCACCACGAAGCATCACGAAGAACCACGAAGCACCACCAAGCACCACGAAGCACCACCAAGCACCACCAAGCACCACCAAGCACCACCAAGCACCACCAAGCACCACGAAGCACCACGAAGCACCACGATGCACCACCAAGCACCACGAAGGACCACGAAGCACCACGAAGCTCCACGAAGCACCACGAAGCACCACGAAGCACCACGAAGCACCACGAAGCACCACGAAGCACCACGAAGCACCACCAAGCACCACGAAGCACCACCAAGCACCACCAAGCACCACCAAGCACTACCAAGCACCCGAAAGCACCACCAAGCTACACGAAGCACCACGAAGCACCACGAAGCACCACGAAGCACTACCAAGCACCCGAAAGCACCACCAAGCTACACGAAGCACCACGTAGCACCACGAAGCCCCACGACGCACCACCAAGCACCACCAAGCACCACCAAGCACCACCAAGCACCACGAAGCACCACGAAGCACCACGAAGCACCACCAAGCACCACGAAGCACCACGAAGCACCACGAAGCACCACGAAGCACCACCAAGCACCACGAAGCACCACCAGGCACCACGAAGCATCACCAGGCACCACGAAGCACCACGAAGCACCACGAAGCACCACGAAGCACCACGAAGCACCACGAAGCACCACGAAACACCACCAAGCACCACGAAGGACCACGAAGCACCACGAAGCACCACGAAGCTCCACGAAGCACCACCAAGCACCACCAAGCACCACGAAGCACCACGAAGCACCACCAAGCACCAGAAAGCACCACCAAGCTACACGAAGCACCACGGAGCACCACGAAGCACCACGACGCACCACCAAGCACCACCAAGCACCACCAAGCACCACGAAGCACCACGAAGCACCACGAAGCACCACCAAGCACCACGAAGCACCACGAAGCACCACGAAGCACCACCAAGCACCACGAAGCATCACGAAGAGCCACGAAGCACCACCAAGCACCACGAAGCACCACCAAGCACCACCAAGCACCACCAAGCACCACCAAGCACCACCAAGCACCACCAAGCACCACGAAGCACCACGAAGCACCACGATGCACCACCAAGCACCACGAAGGACCACGAAGCACCACGAAGCACCACGAAGCACCACCAAGCACCACGAAGCACCACGAAGCACCACGAAGCACCACCAAGCACCACGAAGCACCACCAAGCACCACGAAGCATCACCAGGCACCACGAAGCTCCATGAAGAACCACCAAGCACCACGAAGCACCACGAAGCACCACGAAGCACCACGAAGCACCACCAAGCACCACGAAGCACCAACAAGCACCACGAAGCACCAACAAGCACCACGAAGCATCACCAGGCACCACGAAGCTCCATGAAGAACCACCAAGCACCACGAAGCACCACGAAGCACCACGAAGCACCACCAAGCACCACCAAGCACCAACAAGCACCACGAAGCACCAACAAGCACCACGAAGCATCACCAGGCACCACGAAGCTCCATGAAGAACCACCAAGCACCACGAAGCACCACGAAGCACCACGAAGCACCACCAAGCACCACCAAGCACCAACAAGCACCACGAAGCACCACCAAGCACCACGAAGGACCACGAAGCACCACGAAACACCACGAAGCTCCACCAAGCACCACCAAGCACCACCAAGCACCACGAAGCACCAAGAAGCACCACCAAGCACCACGAAGCAATACGAAGCACCACGAAGCACAACCAAGCACCACGTAGCACCACGAAGCACCACCAAGCACCACCAAGCACCACGAAGCATCACGAAGAACCACGAAGCACCACCAAGCACCACGAAGCACCACCAAGCACCACCAAGCACCACCAAGCACCACCAAGCACCACCAAGCACCACGAAGCACCACGAAGCACCACGATGCGCCACCAAGCACCACGAAGGACCACGAAGCACCACGAAGCTCCACGAAGCACAACGAAGCACCACCAAGCACAACGAAGCACCACGAAGCACATACGATGCAGCACGAAGCTCCACGAAGCACCACCAAGCACCACCAAGCACCAAGAAGCACCACGAAGCACCACCAAGCACCAGAAAGCACCACCAAGCTACACGAAGCACCACGAAGCACCACGAAGCCCCACGATGCACCACCAAGCACCACCAAGCACCACCAAGCACCACGAAGCAATACGAAGCACCACGAAGCACAACCAAGCACCACGTAGCACCACGAAGCACCACCAAGCACCACCAAGCACCACGAAGCATCACGAAGAACCACGAAGCACCACCAAGCACCACGAAGCACCACCAAGCACCACCAAGCACCACCAAGCACCACCAAGCACCACCAAGCACCACGAAGCACCACGAAGCACCACGATGCGCCACCAAGCACCACGAAGGACCACGAAGCACCACGAAGCTCCACGAAGCACAACGAAGCACCACCAAGCACAACGAAGCACCACGAAGCACATACGATGCAGCACGAAGCTCCACGAAGCACCACCAAGCACCACCAAGCACCAAGAAGCACCACGAAGCACCACCAAGCACCAGAAAGCACCACCAAGCTACACGAAGCACCACGAAGCACCACGAAGCCCCACGACGCACCACCAAGCACCACCAAGCACCACCAAGCACCACCAAGCACCACGAAGCACCACGAAGCACCACGAAGCACCACCAAGCACCACGAAGCACCACGACGCACCACCAAGCACCACCAAGCACCACCAAGCACCACGAAGCACCACGAAGCACCACGAAGCACCACCAAGCACCACGAAGCACCACGAAGCACCACCAAGCACCACGAAGCATCACGAAGAGCCACGAAGCACCACCAAGCACCACGAAGCACCACCAAGCACCACCAAGCACCACCAAGCACCACCAAGCACCACCAAGCACCACCAAGCACTACGAAGCACCACGAAGCACCACGATGCACCACCAAGCACCACGAAGGACCGCGAAGCACCACGAAGCTCCACGAAGCACAACGAAGCACCACCAAGCACAACGAAGCACCACGAAGCACATACGATGCACCACGAAGCTCCACGAAGCACCACCAAGCACCACCAAGCACCACGAAGCACCACCAAGCTCCAGAAAGCACCACCAAGCTACACGAAGCACCACGAAGCACCACGAAGCCCCACGACGCACCACGAAACACCACGAAGCACCACGAAGCACCACCAAGCACCACGAAGGAACACGAAGGAACACGAAGCACCACGAAGCACCACGAAGCACCACGAAGCTCCACCAAGCACCACGAAGCAACACGAAGCACCACGAAGCACCACGAAGCACCACGAAGCACCACCAAGCACCACCAAGCACCACCAAGCACCACGAAGCACCAAGAAGCACCACCAAGCACCACGAAGCAACACGAAGCACCACGAAGCACCACCAAGCACCACGAAGCACCACGAAGCACCACCAAGCACCACGAAGCATCACGAAGAACCACGAAGCACCACCAAGCACCACGAAGCACCACCAAGCACCACCAAGCACCACCAAGCACCACCAAGCACCACCAAGCACCACCAAGCACCACCAAGCACCACCAAGCACCACGAAGCACCACGAAGCACCAAGATGCACCACCAAGCACCACGAAGTACCACGAAGCACCATGAAGCTCCACGAAGCAACACGAAGCACCACGAAGCACCACCAAGCACCACGAAGCACCACCAAGCACCACGAAGCATCACGAAGAACCACGAAGCACCACCAAGCACCACGAAGCACCACCAAGCACCACCAAGCACCACCAAGCACCACCAAGCACCACCAAGCACCACGAAGCACCACGAAGCACCACGATGCACCACCAAGCACCACGAAGGACCACGAAGCACCACGAAGCTCCACGAAGCACCACGAAGCACCACGAAGCACCACGAAGCACCACGAAGCACCACGAAGCACCACGAAGCACCACCAAGCACCACGAAGCACCACCAAGCACCACCAAGCACCACCAAGCACTACCAAGCACCCGAAAGCACCACCAAGCTACACGAAGCACCACGAAGCACCACGAAGCACCACGAAGCACTACCAAGCACCCGAAAGCACCACCAAGCTACACGAAGCACCACGTAGCACCACGAAGCCCCACGACGCACCACCAAGCACCACCAAGCACCACCAAGCACCACCAAGCACCACGAAGCACCACGAAGCACCACGAAGCACCACCAAGCACCACGAAGCACCACGAAGCACCACGAAGCACCACGAAGCACCACCAAGCACCACGAAGCACCACCAGGCACCACGAAGCATCACCAGGCACCACGAAGCACCACGAAGCACCACGAAGCACCACGAAGCACCACGAAGCACCACGAAGCACCACGAAACACCACCAAGCACCACGAAGGACCACGAAGCACCACGAAGCACCACGAAGCTCCACGAAGCACCACCAAGCACCACCAAGCACCACGAAGCACCACGAAGCACCACCAAGCACCAGAAAGCACCACCAAGCTACACGAAGCACCACGGAGCACCACGAAGCACCACGACGCACCACCAAGCACCACCAAGCACCACCAAGCACCACGAAGCACCACGAAGCACCACGAAGCACCACCAAGCACCACGAAGCACCACGAAGCACCACGAAGCACCACCAAGCACCACGAAGCATCACGAAGAGCCACGAAGCACCACCAAGCACCACGAAGCACCACCAAGCACCACCAAGCACCACCAAGCACCACCAAGCACCACCAAGCACCACCAAGCACCACGAAGCACCACGAAGCACCACGATGCACCACCAAGCACCACGAAGGACCACGAAGCACCACGAAGCACCACGAAGCACCACCAAGCACCACGAAGCACCACGAAGCACCACGAAGCACCACCAAGCACCACGAAGCACCACCAAGCACCACGAAGCATCACCAGGCACCACGAAGCTCCATGAAGAACCACCAAGCACCACGAAGCACCACGAAGCACCACGAAGCACCACGAAGCACCACCAAGCACCACGAAGCACCAACAAGCACCACGAAGCACCAACAAGCACCACGAAGCATCACCAGGCACCACGAAGCTCCATGAAGAACCACCAAGCACCACGAAGCACCACGAAGCACCACGAAGCACCACCAAGCACCACCAAGCACCAACAAGCACCACGAAGCACCAACAAGCACCACGAAGCATCACCAGGCACCACGAAGCTCCATGAAGAACCACCAAGCACCACGAAGCACCACGAAGCACCACGAAGCACCACCAAGCACCACCAAGCACCAACAAGCACCACGAAGCACCACCAAGCACCACGAAGGACCACGAAGCACCACGAAACACCACGAAGCTCCACCAAGCACCACCAAGCACCACCAAGCACCACGAAGCACCAAGAAGCACCACCAAGCACCACGAAGCAATACGAAGCACCACGAAGCACAACCAAGCACCACGTAGCACCACGAAGCACCACCAAGCACCACCAAGCACCACGAAGCATCACGAAGAACCACGAAGCACCACCAAGCACCACGAAGCACCACCAAGCACCACCAAGCACCACCAAGCACCACCAAGCACCACCAAGCACCACGAAGCACCACGAAGCACCACGATGCGCCACCAAGCACCACGAAGGACCACGAAGCACCACGAAGCTCCACGAAGCACAACGAAGCACCACCAAGCACAACGAAGCACCACGAAGCACATACGATGCAGCACGAAGCTCCACGAAGCACCACCAAGCACCACCAAGCACCAAGAAGCACCACGAAGCACCACCAAGCACCAGAAAGCACCACCAAGCTACACGAAGCACCACGAAGCACCACGAAGCCCCACGATGCACCACCAAGCACCACCAAGCACCACCAAGCACCACGAAGCAATACGAAGCACCACGAAGCACAACCAAGCACCACGTAGCACCACGAAGCACCACCAAGCACCACCAAGCACCACGAAGCATCACGAAGAACCACGAAGCACCACCAAGCACCACGAAGCACCACCAAGCACCACCAAGCACCACCAAGCACCACCAAGCACCACCAAGCACCACGAAGCACCACGAAGCACCACGATGCGCCACCAAGCACCACGAAGGACCACGAAGCACCACGAAGCTCCACGAAGCACAACGAAGCACCACCAAGCACAACGAAGCACCACGAAGCACATACGATGCAGCACGAAGCTCCACGAAGCACCACCAAGCACCACCAAGCACCAAGAAGCACCACGAAGCACCACCAAGCACCAGAAAGCACCACCAAGCTACACGAAGCACCACGAAGCACCACGAAGCCCCACGACGCACCACCAAGCACCACCAAGCACCACCAAGCACCACCAAGCACCACGAAGCACCACGAAGCACCACGAAGCACCACCAAGCACCACGAAGCACCACGACGCACCACCAAGCACCACCAAGCACCACCAAGCACCACGAAGCACCACGAAGCACCACGAAGCACCACCAAGCACCACGAAGCACCACGAAGCACCACCAAGTACCACGAAGCATCACGAAGAGCCACGAAGCACCACCAAGCACCACGAAGCACCACCAAGCACCACCAAGCACCACCAAGCACCACCAAGCACCACCAAGCACCACCAAGCACTACGAAGCACCACGAAGCACCACGATGCACCACCAAGCACCACGAAGGACCGCGAAGCACCACGAAGCTCCACGAAGCACAACGAAGCACCACCAAGCACAACGAAGCACCACGAAGCACATACGATGCACCACGAAGCTCCACGAAGCACCACCAAGCACCACCAAGCACCACGAAGCACCACCAAGCTCCAGAAAGCACCACCAAGCTACACGAAGCACCACGAAGCACCACGAAGCCCCACGACGCACCACGAAACACCACGAAGCACCACGAAGCACCACCAAGCACCACGAAGGAACACGAAGGAACACGAAGCACCACGAAGCACCACGAAGCACCACGAAGCTCCACCAAGCACCACGAAGCAACACGAAGCACCACGAAGCACCACGAAGCACCACGAAGCACCACCAAGCACCACCAAGCACCACCAAGCACCACGAAGCACCAAGAAGCACCACCAAGCACCACGAAGCAACACGAAGCACCACGAAGCACCACCAAGCACCACGAAGCACCACGAAGCACCACCAAGCACCACGAAGCATCACGAAGAACCACGAAGCACCACCAAGCACCACGAAGCACCACCAAGCACCACCAAGCACCACCAAGCACCACCAAGCACCACCAAGCACCACCAAGCACCACCAAGCACCACCAAGCACCACGAAGCACCACGAAGCACCAAGATGCACCACCAAGCACCACGAAGTACCACGAAGCACCATGAAGCTCCACGAAGCACCACCAAGCACCAGAAAGCACCACCAAGCTACACGAAGCACCACGAAGCACCACGAAGCCCCACGACGCACCACCAAGCACCACCAAGCACCACCAAGCACCACGAAGCACCACGAAGCACCACGAAGCACCACGAAGCACCACGAAGCACCACCAAGCACCACGAAGGAACACGAAGGAACACGAAGCACCACGAAGCACCACGAAGCACCACGAAGCTCCACCAAGCACCACGAAGCAACACGAAGCACCACGAAGCACCACGAAGCACCACGAAGCACCACCAAGCACCACCAAGCACCACCAAGCACCACGAAGCACCAAGAAGCACCACCAAGCACCACGAAGCAACACGAAGCACCACGAAGCACCACCAAGCACCACGAAGCACCACGAAGCACCACCAAGCACCACGAAGCATCACGAAGAACCACGAAGCACCACCAAGCACCACGAAGCACCACCAAGCACCACCAAGCACCACCAAGCACCACCAAGCACCACCAAGCACCACCAAGCACCACCAAGCACCACCAAGCACCACGAAGCACCACGAAGCACCAAGATGCACCACCAAGCACCACGAAGTACCACGAAGCACCATGAAGCTCCACGAAGCACCACCAAGCACCAGAAAGCACCACCAAGCTACACGAAGCACCACGAAGCACCACGAAGCCCCACGACGCACCACCAAGCACCACCAAGCACCACCAAGCACCACGAAGCACCACGAAGCACCACGAAGCACCACGAAGCACCACGAAGCACCACGGAGCACCACGAAGCACCACGAAGCACCACGAAGCACCACGAAGCACCACCAAGCACCACCAAGCACGAACAAGCACCAAGAAGCACCACCAAGCACCACGAAGGACCACGAAGCACCACGAAGCACCACCAAGCACGAACAAGCACCAAGAAGCACCACCAAGCACCACGAAGGACCACGAAGCACCACGAAGCACCACCAAGCACCACGAAGCTCCACGAAGCACCACGAAGCACCAGCAAGCACCACCAAGCACCACGAAGCACCACGAAGCACCACCAAGCACCACCAAGCACCAACAAGCACCACGAAGCACCACCAAGCACCAAGAAGGACCACGAAGCACCACGAAGCACCACGAAGCTCCACCAAGCACCACGAAGCAACACGAAGCACCACGAAGCACCACGAAGCACCACCAAGCACCACGAAGCACCACGAAGCACCACGAAGCACCACCAAGCACCACGAAGCACCACCAAGCACCACGAAGCATCACCAGGCACCACGAAGCTCCATGAAGAACCACCAAGCACCACGAAGCACCACGAAGCACCACCAAGCACCACGAAGCACCAACAAGCACCACGAAGCACCAACAAGCACCACGAAGCATCACCAGGCACCACGAAGCTCCATGAAGAACCACCAAGCACCACGAAGCACCACGAAGCACCACCAAGCACCACCAAGCACCAACAAGCACCACGAAGCACCACCAAGCACCACGAAGGACCACGAAGCACCACGAAACACCACGAAGCTCCACCAAGCACCACCAAGCACCACCAAGCACCACGAAGCACCAAGAAGCACCACCAAGCACCACGAAGCAATACGAAGCACCACGAAGCACAACCAAGCACCACGTAGCACCACGAAGCACCACCAAGCACCACCAAGCACCACGAAGCATCACGAAGAACCACGAAGCACCACCAAGCACCACGAAGCACCACCAAGCACCACCAAGCACCACCAAGCACCACCAAGCACCACCAAGCACCACGAAGCACCACGAAGCACCACGATGCGCCACCAAGCACCACGAAGGACCACGAAGCATCACGAAGAGCCACGAAGCACCACCAAGCACCACGAAGCACCACCAAGCACCACCAAGCACCACCAAGCACCACCAAGCACCACCAAGCACCACCAAGCACCACGAAGCACCACGAAGCACCACGATGCACCACCAAGCACCACGAAGGACCACGAAGCACCACGAAGCACCACGAAGCACCACCAAGCACCACGAAGCACCACGAAGCACCACGAAGCACCACCAAGCACCACGAAGCACCACCAAGCACCACGAAGCATCACCAGGCACCACGAAGCTCCATGAAGAACCACCAAGCACCACCAAGCACCACGAAGCACCACGAAGCACCACGAAGCACCACCAAGCACCACCAAGCACCAACAAGCACCACGAAGCACCAACAAGCACCACGAAGCATCACCAGGCACCACGAAGCTCCATGAAGAACCACCAAGCACCACGAAGCACCACGAAGCACCACGAAGCACCACCAAGCACCACCAAGCACCAACAAGCACCACGAAGCACCACCAAGCACCACGAAGGACCACGAAGCACCACGAAACACCACGAAGCTCCACCAAGCACCACCAAGCACCACCAAGCACCACGAAGCACCAAGAAGCACCACCAAGCACCACGAAGCAATACGAAGCACCACGAAGCTCCACCAAGCACCACGAAGCAACACGAAGCACCACGAAGCACCACGAAGCACCACCAAGCACCACCAAGCACCACCAAGCACCACGAAGCACCAAGAAGCACCACCAAGCACCACGAAGCAACAGGAAGGACCACGAAGCACCACCAAGCACCACGAAGCACCACGAAGCACCACCAAGCACCACGAAGCATCACGAAGAACCACGAAGCACCACCAAGCACCACGAAGCACCACCAAGCACCACCAAGCACCACCAAGCACCACCAAGCACCACGAAGCATCACGAAGAACCACGAAGCACCACCAAGCACCACGAAGCACCACCAAGCACCACCAAGCACCACCAAGCACCACCAAGCACCACCAAGCACCACGAAGCACCACGAAGCACCACGATGCGCCACCAAGCACCACGAAGGACCACGAAGCACCACGAAGCTCCACGAAGCACAACGAAGCACCACCAAGCACAACGAAGCACCACGAAGCACATACGATGCAGCACGAAGCTCCACGAAGCACCACCAAGCACCACCAAGCACCAAGAAGCACCACGAAGCACCACCAAGCACCAGAAAGCACCACCAAGCTACACGAAGCACCACGAAGCACCACCAAGCACCACCAAGCACCACCAAGCACCACGAAGCATCACGAAGAACCACGAAGCACCACCAAGCACCACGAAGCACCACCAAGCACCACCAAGCACCACCAAGCACCACCAAGCACCACGAAGCACCACGAAGCACCACGAAGCACCACCAAGCACCACGAAGCACCACGACGCACCACCAAGCACCACCAAGCACCACCAAGCACCACGAAGCACCACGAAGCACCACGAAGCACCACCAAGCACCACGAAGCACCACGAAGCACCACCAAGCACCACGAAGCATCACGAAGAGCCACGAAGCACCACCAAGCACCACGAAGCACCACCAAGCACCACCAAGCACCACCAAGCACCACCAAGCACCACCAAGCACCACCAAGCACTACGAAGCACCACGAAGCACCACGATGCACCACCAAGCACCACGAAGGACCACGAAGCACCACGAAGCTCCACGAAGCACAACGAAGCACCACCAAGCACAACGAAGCACCACGAAGCACATACGATGCACCACGAAGCTCCACGAAGCACCACCAAGCACCACCAAGCACCACGAAGCACCACCAAGCTCCAGAAAGCACCACCAAGCTACACGAAGCACCACGAAGCACCACGAAGCCCCACGACGCACCACGAAACACCACGAAGCACCACGAAGCACCACCAAGCACCACGAAGGAACACGAAGGAACACGAAGCACCACGAAGCACCACGAAGCACCACGAAGCTCCACCAAGCACCACGAAGCAACACGAAGCACCACGAAGCACCACGAAGCACCACGAAGCACCACCAAGCACCACCAAGCACCACCAAGCACCACGAAGCACCAAGAAGCACCACCAAGCACCACGAAGCAACACGAAGCACCACGAAGCACCACCAAGCACCACGAAGCACCACGAAGCACCACCAAGCACCACGAAGCATCACGAAGAACCACGAAGCACCACCAAGCACCACGAAGCACCACCAAGCACCACCAAGCACCACCAAGCACCACCAAGCACCACCAAGCACCACCAAGCACCACCAAGCACCACCAAGCACCACGAAGCACCACGAAGCACCAAGATGCACCACCAAGCACCACGAAGTACCACGAAGCACCATGAAGCTCCACGAAGCACCACCAAGCACCACCAAGCACCACCAAGCACCACCAAGCACCACGAAGCATCACGAAGCACCAAGATGCACCACCAAGCACCACGAAGTACCACGAAGCACCACCAAGCACCACGAAGCACCACCAAGCACCACCAAGCACCACCAAGCACCACCAAGCACCACGAAGCATCACGAAGAACCACGAAGCACCACCAAGCACCACGAAGCACCACCAAGCACCACCAAGCACCACCAAGCACCACCAAGCACCACCAAGCACCACGAAGCACCACGAAGCACCACGATGCGCCACCAAGCACCACGAAGGACCACGAAGCACCACGAAGCTCCACGAAGCACAACGAAGCACCACCAAGCACAACGAAGCACCACGAAGCACATACGATGCAGCACGAAGCTCCACGAAGCACCACCAAGCACCACCAAGCACCAAGAAGCACCACGAAGCACCACCAAGCACCAGAAAGCACCACCAAGCTACACGAAGCACCACGAAGCACCACCAAGCACCACCAAGCACCACCAAGCACCACGAAGCATCACGAAGAACCACGAAGCACCACCAAGCACCACGAAGCACCACCAAGCACCACCAAGCACCACCAAGCACCACCAAGCACCACGAAGCACCACGAAGCACCACGAAGCACCACCAAGCACCACGAAGCACCACGACGCACCACCAAGCACCACCAAGCACCACCAAGCACCACGAAGCACCACGAAGCACCACGAAGCACCACCAAGCACCACGAAGCACCACGAAGCACCACCAAGCACCACGAAGCATCACGAAGAGCCACGAAGCACCACCAAGCACCACGAAGCACCACCAAGCACCACCAAGCACCACCAAGCACCACCAAGCACCACCAAGCACCACCAAGCACTACGAAGCACCACGAAGCACCACGATGCACCACCAAGCACCACGAAGGACCACGAAGCACCACGAAGCTCCACGAAGCACAACGAAGCACCACCAAGCACAACGAAGCACCACGAAGCACATACGATGCACCACGAAGCTCCACGAAGCACCACCAAGCACCACCAAGCACCACGAAGCACCACCAAGCTCCAGAAAGCACCACCAAGCTACACGAAGCACCACGAAGCACCACGAAGCCCCACGACGCACCACGAAACACCACGAAGCACCACGAAGCACCACCAAGCACCACGAAGGAACACGAAGGAACACGAAGCACCACGAAGCACCACGAAGCACCACGAAGCTCCACCAAGCACCACGAAGCAACACGAAGCACCACGAAGCACCACGAAGCACCACGAAGCACCACCAAGCACCACCAAGCACCACCAAGCACCACGAAGCACCAAGAAGCACCACCAAGCACCACGAAGCAACACGAAGCACCACGAAGCACCACCAAGCACCACGAAGCACCACGAAGCACCACCAAGCACCACGAAGCATCACGAAGAACCACGAAGCACCACCAAGCACCACGAAGCACCACCAAGCACCACCAAGCACCACCAAGCACCACCAAGCACCACCAAGCACCACCAAGCACCACCAAGCACCACCAAGCACCACGAAGCACCACGAAGCACCAAGATGCACCACCAAGCACCACGAAGTACCACGAAGCACCATGAAGCTCCACGAAGCACCACCAAGCACCAGAAAGCACCACCAAGCTACACGAAGCACCACGAAGCACCACGAAGCCCCACGACGCACCACCAAGCACCACCAAGCACCACCAAGCACCACGAAGCACCACGAAGCACCACGAAGCACCACGAAGCACCACGAAGCACCACCAAGCACCACGAAGGAACACGAAGGAACACGAAGCACCACGAAGCACCACGAAGCACCACGAAGCTCCACCAAGCACCACGAAGCAACACGAAGCACCACGAAGCACCACGAAGCACCACGAAGCACCACCAAGCACCACCAAGCACCACCAAGCACCACGAAGCACCAAGAAGCACCACCAAGCACCACGAAGCAACACGAAGCACCACGAAGCACCACCAAGCACCACGAAGCACCACGAAGCACCACCAAGCACCACGAAGCATCACGAAGAACCACGAAGCACCACCAAGCACCACGAAGCACCACCAAGCACCACCAAGCACCACCAAGCACCACCAAGCACCACCAAGCACCACCAAGCACCACCAAGCACCACCAAGCACCACGAAGCACCACGAAGCACCAAGATGCACCACCAAGCACCACGAAGTACCACGAAGCACCATGAAGCTCCACGAAGCACCACCAAGCACCAGAAAGCACCACCAAGCTACACGAAGCACCACGAAGCACCACGAAGCCCCACGACGCACCACCAAGCACCACCAAGCACCACCAAGCACCACGAAGCACCACGAAGCACCACGAAGCACCACGAAGCACCACGAAGCACCACGGAGCACCACGAAGCACCACGAAGCACCACGAAGCACCACGAAGCACCACCAAGCACCACCAAGCACGAACAAGCACCAAGAAGCACCACCAAGCACCACGAAGGACCACGAAGCACCACGAAGCACCACCAAGCACGAACAAGCACCAAGAAGCACCACCAAGCACCACGAAGGACCACGAAGCACCACGAAGCACCACCAAGCACCACGAAGCTCCACGAAGCACCACGAAGCACCAGCAAGCACCACCAAGCACCACGAAGCACCACGAAGCACCACCAAGCACCACCAAGCACCAACAAGCACCACGAAGCACCACCAAGCACCAAGAAGGACCACGAAGCACCACGAAGCACCACGAAGCTCCACCAAGCACCACGAAGCAACACGAAGCACCACGAAGCACCACGAAGCACCACCAAGCACCACGAAGCACCACGAAGCACCACGAAGCACCACCAAGCACCACGAAGCACCACCAAGCACCACGAAGCATCACCAGGCACCACGAAGCTCCATGAAGAACCACCAAGCACCACGAAGCACCACGAAGCACCACCAAGCACCACGAAGCACCAACAAGCACCACGAAGCACCAACAAGCACCACGAAGCATCACCAGGCACCACGAAGCTCCATGAAGAACCACCAAGCACCACGAAGCACCACGAAGCACCACCAAGCACCACCAAGCACCAACAAGCACCACGAAGCACCACCAAGCACCACGAAGGACCACGAAGCACCACGAAACACCACGAAGCTCCACCAAGCACCACCAAGCACCACCAAGCACCACGAAGCACCAAGAAGCACCACCAAGCACCACGAAGCAATACGAAGCACCACGAAGCACAACCAAGCACCACGTAGCACCACGAAGCACCACCAAGCACCACCAAGCACCACGAAGCATCACGAAGAACCACGAAGCACCACCAAGCACCACGAAGCACCACCAAGCACCACCAAGCACCACCAAGCACCACCAAGCACCACCAAGCACCACGAAGCACCACGAAGCACCACGATGCGCCACCAAGCACCACGAAGGACCACGAAGCACCACGAAGCTCCACGAAGCACAACGAAGCACCACCAAGCACAACGAAGCACCACGAAGCACATACGATGCAGCACGAAGCTCCACGAAGCACCACCAAGCACCACCAAGCACCAAGAAGCACCACGAAGCACCACCAAGCACCAGAAAGCACCACCAAGCTACACGAAGCACCACGAAGCACCACGAAGCCCCACGATGCACCACCAAGCACCACCAAGCACCACCAAGCACCACGAAGCACCACCAAGCACCACCAAGCACCACGAAGCACCACCAAGCACCACGAAGCACCACCAAGCACCACCAAGCACCACCAAGCACCACCAAGCACCACCAAGCACCACCAAGCACCACCAAGCACCACGAAGCACCACGAAGCACATACGATGCACCACGAAGCTCCACGAAGCACCACGAAGCACCATCAAGCACCACGAAGCACCACGAAGCACCACCAAGCACCAGAAAGCACCACCAAGCTACACGAAGCACCACGAAGCACCACGAAGCCCCACGACGCACCACCAAGCACCACGAAGCACCACGAAGCACCACGAAGCACCACGAAGCACCACGAAGCACCACGAAGCACCACGAAGCACCACGAAACACCACCAAGCACCACGAAGGACCACGAAGCACCACGAAGCACCACGAAGCTCCACCAAGCACCACGAAGCAACACGAAGCACCACGAAGCACCACGAAGCACCACGAAGCACCACCAAGCACCACGAAGCACCACCAAGCACCACCAAGCACCACGAAGCACCAAGAAGCACCACCAAGCACCACGAAGCACCACGAAGCACCACGAAGCACTACCAAGCACCCGAAAGCACCACCAAGCTACACGAAGCACCACGAAGCTTCACGAAGCACAACGAAGCACCACCAAGCACAACGAAGCACCACGAAGCACATACGATGCACCACGAATCTCCACGAAGCACCACCAAGCACCACCAAGCACCACGAAGCACCACGAAGCACCACCAAGCACCAGAAAGCACCACCAAGCTACACGAAGCACCACGTAGCACCACGAAGCCCCACGACGCACCACCAAGCACCACCAAGCACCACCAAGCACCACGAAGCACCACGAAGCACCACGAAGCACCACCAAGCACCACGAAGCACCACGAAGCACCACGAAGCACCACCAAGCATCCCGAAGCACCACCAAGCACCACGAAGCATCACCAGGCACCACGAAGCTCCATGAAGAACCACCAAGCACCACGAAGCACCACGAAGCACCACGAAGCACCACGAAGCACCACGAAACACCACCAAGCACCACGAAGGACCACGAAGCACCACGAAGCACCACGAAGCTCCACGAAGCACCACCAAGCACCACCAAGCACCACGAAGCACCACCAAGCACCACGAAGCACCACGAAGCACCACCAAGCACCACGAAGCATCACGAAGAGCCACGAAGCACCACCAAGCACCACGAAGCACCACGAAGCACCACCAAGCACCACCAAGCACGAACAAGCACCACGAAGCACCACCAAGCACCACGAAGGAACACGAAGCACCACGAAGCACCACGAAGCTCCACCAAGCACCACGAAGCAACACGAAGCACCACGAAGCACCACGAAGCACCACGAAGCACCACGAAGCACCACGAAGCACCACGAAGCACCACGAAGCACCACCAAGCACCACGAAGCACCACCAAGCACCACGAAGCATCACCAGGCACCACGAAGCTCCATGAAGAACCACCAAGCACCACGAAACACCACGAAGCACCACGAAGCACCACGAAGCACCACGAAGCACCACGAAACACCACGAAGCACCACCAAGCATCACCAAGCACCACGAAGCACCACGAAGCACCGGCAAGCACCACCAAGCACCACGAAGCACCACGAAGAACCACGAAGCACCACCAAGCATCACCAAGCACCACGAAGCACCACGAAGCACCAGCAATCACCACCAAGCATCACGAAGCACCACGAAGCACCACCAAGCACCACGAAGCACCACGAAGCACCACGAAGCACCACCAAGCACCACAAAGCACCACGAAGCACCACCAAGCACCACGAAGCACCAACAAGCACCACGAAGCATCACCAGGCACCACGAAGCTCCATGAAGAACCACCAAGCACCACGAAGCACCACGAAGCACCACGAAGCACCACGAAGCACCACGAAGCACCACGAAACACCACGAAGCACCACCAAGCATCACCAAGCACCACGAAGCACCACGAAGCACCGGCAAGCACCACCAAGCACCACGAAGCACCACGAAGCACCACGAAGCACCACCAAGCACCACCAAGCACCACGAAGCATCACGAAGAACCACGAAGCACCACCAAGCACCACGAAGCACCACCAAGCACCACCAAGCACCACCAAGCACCACCAAGCACCACCAAGCACCACGAAGCACCACGAAGCACCACGATGCGCCACCAAGCACCACGAAGGACCACGAAGCACCACGAAGCTCCACGAAGCACAACGAAGCACCACCAAGCACAACGAAGCACCACGAAGCATCACCAGGCACCACGAAGCTCCATGAAGAACCACCAAGCACCACGAAGCACCACGAAGCACCACGAAGCACCACGAAGCACCACGAAGCACCACGAAACACCACGAAGCACCACCAAGCATCACCAAGCACCACGAAGCACCACGAAGCACCGGCAAGCACCACGAAGCACCACGAAGCACCACCAAGCACCACCAAGCACCAACAAGCACCACGAAGCACCACCAAGCACCACGAACGACCACGAAGCACCACGAAACACCACGAAGCTCCACCATGCACCACCAAGCACCACCAAGCACCACGAAGCACCAAGAAGCACCACCAAGCACCACGAAGCAACACGAAGCACCACGAAGCACAACCAAGCACCACGTAGCACCACGAAGCACCACCAAGCACCACCAAGCACCAAGAAGCACCACGAAGCACCACCAAGCACCAGAAAGCACCACCAAGCTACACGAAGCACCACGAAGCACCACGAAGCCCCACGACGCACCACCAAGCACCACCAAGCACCACCAAGCACCACGAAGCACCACCAAGCACCACCAAGCACCACGAAGCACCACCAAGCACCACGAAGCACCACCAAGCACCACGAAGCACCACGAAGCACCACGAAGCACCACCAAGCACCACGAAGCACCACGAAGCACCACCAAGCACCACGAAGCACCAACAAGCACCACGAAGCATCACCAGGCACCACGAAGCTCCATGAAGAACCACCAAGCACCACGAAGCACCACGAAGCACCACGAAGCACCACGAAGCACCACGAAGCACCACGAAACACCACGAAGCACCACCAAGCATCACCAAGCACCACGAAGCACCACGAAGCACCGGCAAGCACCACGAAGCACCACGAAGCACCACCAAGCACCACCAAGCACCAACAAGCACCACGAAGCACCACCAAGCACCACGAACGACCACGAAGCACCACGAAACACCACGAAGCTCCACCAAGCACCACCAAGCACCACCAAGCACCACGAAGCACCAAGAAGCACCACCAAGCACCACGAAGCAACACGAAGCACCACGAAGCACAACCAAGCACCACGTAGCACCACGAAGCACCACCAAGCACCACCAAGCACCACGAAGCATCACGAAGAACCACGAAGCACCACCAAGCACCACGAAGCACCACCAAGCACCACCAAGCACCACCAAGCACCACCAAGCACCACGAAGCACCACGAAGCACCACGATGCGCCACCAAGCACCACGAAGGACCACGAAGCACCACGAAGCTCCACGAAGCACAACGAAGCACCACCAAGCACAACGAAGCACCACGAAGCACATACGATGCACCACGAAGCACCACCAAGCACTACCAAGCACCAAGAAGCACCACGAAGCACCACCAAGCACCAGAAAGCACCACCAAGCTACACGAAGCACCACGAAGCACCACGAAGCCCCACGACGCAGCACCAAGCACCACCAAGCACCACCAAGCACCACGAAGCACCACCAAGCACCACCAAGCACCACGAAGCACCACCAAGCACCACCAAGCACCACCAAGTACCACCAAGCACCACCAAGCACCACCAAGCACCACCAAGCACCACGAAGCACCACGAAGCACATACGATGCACCACGAAGCTCCACGAAGCACCACCAAGCACCATCAAGCACCACGAAGCACCACGAAGCACCACGAAGCATCACGAAGAACCACGAAGCACCACCAAGCACCACGAAGCACCACCAAGCACCACCAAGCACCACCAAGCACCACCAAGCACCACCAAGCACCACGAAGCACCACGAAGCACCACGATGCACCACCAAGCACCACGAAGGACCACGAAGCACCACGAAGCTCCACGAAGCACAACGAAGCACCACCAAGCACAACGAAGCACCACGAAGCACATACGATGCACCACGAAGCTCCACGAAGCACCACCAAGCACCACCAAGCACCACGAAGCACCACGAAGCACTACCAAGCACCCGAAAGCACCACCAAGCTACACGAAGCACCACGAAGCACCACGAAGCACCACGAAGCACTACCAAGCACCCGAAAGCACCACCAAGCTACACGAAGCACCACGAAGCACCACGAAGCCCCACGACGCACCACCAAGCACCACCAAGCACCACGAAGCACCACGAAGCACCACGATGCACCACCAAGCACCACGAAGGACCACGAAGCACCACGAAGCTCCACGAAGCACAACGAAGCACCACCAAGCACAACGAAGCACCACGAAGCACATACGATGCACCACGAATCTCCACGAAGCACCACCAAGCACCACCAAGCACCACGAAGCACCACGAAGCACCACCAAGCACCACCAAGCACCACCAAGCACCACGAAGCACCACGAAGCACCACGAAGCACCACCAAGCACCACGAAGCACCACGAAGCACCACGAAGCACCACGAAGCACCACCAAGCACCAGAAAGCACCACCAAGCTACACGAAGCACCACGGAGCACCACGAAGCACCACGACGCACCACCAAGCACCACCAAGCACCACCAAGCACCACGAAGCACCACGAAGCACCACGAAGCACCACCAAGCACCACGAAGCACCACGAAGCACCACGAAGCACCACCAAGCACCACGAAGCATCACGAAGAGCCACGAAGCACCACCAAGCACCACGAAGCACCACCAAGCACCACCAAGCACCACCAAGCACCACCAAGCACCACCAAGCACCACCAAGCACCACGAAGCACCACGAAGCACCACGATGCACCACCAAGCACCACGAAGGACCACGAAGCACCACGAAGCTCCACGAAGCACAACGAAGCACCACCAAGCACAACGAAGCACCACGAAGCACATACGATGCACCACGAAGCTCCACGAAGCACCACCAAGCACCACCAAGCACCACGAAGCACCACCAAGCACCAGAAAGCACCACCAAGCTACACGAAGCACCACGAAGCACCACGAAGCCCCACGACGCACCACGAAACACCACGAAGCACCACGAAGCACCACCAAGCACCACGAAGGAACACGAAGGAACACGAAGCACCACGAAGCACCACGAAGCTCCACCAAGCACCACGAAGCAACACGAAGCACCACGAAGCACCACGAAGCACCACGAAGCACCACGAAGCACCACCAAGCACCACCAAGCACCACCAAGCACCACCAAGCACCACCAAGCACCACCAAGCACCACCAAGCACCACGAAGCACCACGAAGCACCAAGATGCACCACCAAGCACCACGAAGTACCACGAAGCACCATGAAGCTCCACGAAGCACCACCAAGCACCAGAAAGCACCACCAAGCACCACGAAGCATCACCAGGCACCACGAAGCTCCATGAAGAACCACCAAGCACCACGAAGCACCACGAAGCACCACGAAGCACCACGAAGCACCACGAAACACCACCAAGCACCACGAAGGACCACGAAGCACCACGAAGCACCACGAAGCTCCACGAAGCACCACCAAGCACCACCAAGCACCACGAAGCACCACCAAGCACCACGAAGCACCACGAAGCACCACCAAGCACCACGAAGCATCACGAAGAGCCACGAAGCACCACCAAGCACCACGAAGCACCACGAAGCACCACCAAGCACCACCAAGCACGAACAAGCACCACGAAGCACCACCAAGCACCACGAAGGAACACGAAGCACCACGAAGCACCACGAAGCTCCACCAAGCACCACGAAGCAACACGAAGCACCACGAAGCACCACGAAGCACCACGAAGCACCACGAAGCACCACGAAGCACCACGAAGCACCACGAAGCACCACCAAGCACCACGAAGCACCACCAAGCACCACGAAGCATCACCAGGCACCACGAAGCTCCATGAAGAACCACCAAGCACCACGAAACACCACGAAGCACCACGAAGCACCACGAAGCACCACGAAGCACCACGAAACACCACGAAGCACCACCAAGCATCACCAAGCACCACGAAGCACCACGAAGCACCGGCAAGCACCACCAAGCACCACGAAGCACCACGAAGAACCACGAAGCACCACCAAGCATCACCAAGCACCACGAAGCACCACGAAGCACCAGCAATCACCACCAAGCATCACGAAGCACCACGAAGCACCACCAAGCACCACGAAGCACCACGAAGCACCACGAAGCACCACCAAGCACCACAAAGCACCACGAAGCACCACCAAGCACCACGAAGCACCAACAAGCACCACGAAGCATCACCAGGCACCACGAAGCTCCATGAAGAACCACCAAGCACCACGAAGCACCACGAAGCACCACGAAGCACCACGAAGCACCACGAAGCACCACGAAACACCACGAAGCACCACCAAGCATCACCAAGCACCACGAAGCACCACGAAGCACCGGCAAGCACCACCAAGCACCACGAAGCACCACGAAGCACCACGAAGCACCACCAAGCACCACCAAGCACCACGAAGCATCACGAAGAACCACGAAGCACCACCAAGCACCACGAAGCACCACCAAGCACCACCAAGCACCACCAAGCACCACCAAGCACCACCAAGCACCACGAAGCACCACGAAGCACCACGATGCGCCACCAAGCACCACGAAGGACCACGAAGCACCACGAAGCTCCACGAAGCACAACGAAGCACTACCAAGCACAACGAAGCACCCCGAAGCATCACCAGGCACCACGAAGCTCCATGAAGAACCACCAAGCACCACGAAGCACCACGAAGCACCACGAAGCACCACGAAGCACCACGAAGCACCACGAAACACCACGAAGCACCACCAAGCATCACCAAGCACCACGAAGCACCACGAAGCACCGGCAAGCACCACGAAGCACCACGAAGCACCACCAAGCACCACCAAGCACCAACAAGCACCACGAAGCACCACCAAGCACCACGAACGACCACGAAGCACCACGAAACACCACGAAGCACATACGATGCACCACGAATCTCCACGAAGCACCACCAAGCACCACCAAGCACCACCAAGCACCACGAAGCACCACCAAGCACCACCAAGCACAACCAAGCACCACGTAGCACCACGAAGCACCACCAAGCACCACCAAGCACCAAGAAGCACCACGAAGCACCACCAAGCACCAGAAAGCACCACCAAGCTACACGAAGCACCACGAAGCACCACGAAGCCCCACGACGCACCACCAAGCACCACCAAGCACCACCAAGCACCACGAAGCACCACCAAGCACCACCAAGCACCACGAAGCACCACCAAGCACCACGAAGCACCACCAAGCACCACGAAGCACCACGAAGCACCACGAAGCACCACCAAGCACCACGAAGCACCACGAAGCACCACCAAGCACCACGAAGCACCAACAAGCACCACGAAGCATCACCAGGCACCACGAAGCTCCATGAAGAACCACCAAGCACCACGAAGCACCACGAAGCACCACGAAGCACCACGAAGCACCACGAAGCACCACGAAACACCACGAAGCACCACCAAGCATCACCAAGCACCACGAAGCACCACGAAGCACCGGCAAGCACCACGAAGCACCACGAAGCACCACCAAGCACCACCAAGCACCAACAAGCACCACGAAGCACCACCAAGCACCACGAACGACCACGAAGCACCACGAAACACCACGAAGCTCCACCAAGCACCACCAAGCACCACCAAGCACCACGAAGCACCAAGAAGCACCACCAAGCACCACGAAGCAACACGAAGCACCACGAAGCACAACCAAGCACCACGTAGCACCACGAAGCACCACCAAGCACCACCAAGCACCACGAAGCATCACGAAGAACCACGAAGCACCACCAAGCACCACGAAGCACCACCAAGCACCACCAAGCACCACCAAGCACCACCAAGCACCACGAAGCACCACGAAGCACCACGATGCGCCACCAAGCACCACGAAGGACCACGAAGCACCACGAAGCTCCACGAAGCACAACGAAGCACCACCAAGCACAACGAAGCACCACGAAGCACATACGATGCACCACGAAGCACCACCAAGCACTACCAAGCACCAAGAAGCACCACGAAGCACCACCAAGCACCAGAAAGCACCACCAAGCTACACGAAGCACCACGAAGCACCACGAAGCCCCACGACGCAGCACCAAGCACCACCAAGCACCACCAAGCACCACGAAGCACCACCAAGCACCACCAAGCACCACGAAGCACCACCAAGCACCACCAAGCACCACCAAGTACCACCAAGCACCACCAAGCACCACCAAGCACCACCAAGCACCACGAAGCACCACGAAGCACATACGATGCACCACGAAGCTCCACGAAGCACCACCAAGCACCATCAAGCACCACGAAGCACCACGAAGCACCACGAAGCACCACGAAGCCCCACGACGCACCACCAAGCACCACCAAGCACCACCAAGCACCACGAAGCACCACGAAGCACCACGAAGCACCACGAAGCACCACGAAGCACCACGAAGCACCACGAAGCACCACGAAGCACCACGAAACACCACCAAGTACCACGAAGGACCACGAAGCACCACGAAGCACCACGAAGCTCCACCAAGCACCACGAAGCAACACGAAGCACCACGAAGCACCACGAAGCACCACGAAGCACCACCAAGCACCACCAAGCACCACCAAGCACCACGAAGCACCAAGAAGCACCACCAAGCACCACGAAGCAACACGAAGCACCACGAAGCACCACCAAGCACCACGTAGCACCACGAAGCACCACCAAGCACCACGAAGCATCACGAAGAACCACGAAGCACCACCAAGCACCACGAAGCACCACCAAGCACCACCAAGCACCACCAAGCACCACCAAGCACCACCAAGCACCACGAAGCACCACGAAGCACCACGATGCACCACCAAGCACCACGAAGGACCACGAAGCACCACGAAGCTCCACGAAGCACAACGAAGCACCACCAAGCACAACGAAGCACCACGAAGCACATACGATGCACCACGAAGCTCCACGAAGCACCACCAAGCACCACCAAGCACCACGAAGCACCACGAAGCACTACCAAGCACCCGAAAGCACCACCAAGCTACACGAAGCACCACGAAGCACCACGAAGCACCACGAAGCACTACCAAGCACCCGAAAGCACCACCAAGCTACACGAAGCACCACGAAGCACCACGAAGCCCCACGACGCACCACCAAGCACCACCAAGCACCACGAAGCACCACGAAGCACCACGATGCACCACCAAGCACCACGAAGGACCACGAAGCACCACGAAGCTCCACGAAGCACAACGAAGCACCACCAAGCACAACGAAGCACCACGAAGCACATACGATGCACCACGAATCTCCACGAAGCACCACCAAGCACCACCAAGCACCACGAAGCACCACGAAGCACCACCAAGCACCACCAAGCACCACCAAGCACCACGAAGCACCACGAAGCACCACGAAGCACCACCAAGCACCACGAAGCACCACGAAGCACCACGAAGCACCACGAAGCACCACCAAGCACCAGAAAGCACCACCAAGCTACACGAAGCACCACGGAGCACCACGAAGCACCACGACGCACCACCAAGCACCACCAAGCACCACCAAGCACCACGAAGCACCACGAAGCACCACGAAGCACCACCAAGCACCACGAAGCACCACGAAGCACCACGAAGCACCACCAAGCACCACGAAGCATCACGAAGAGCCACGAAGCACCACCAAGCACCACGAAGCACCACCAAGCACCACCAAGCACCACCAAGCACCACCAAGCACCACCAAGCACCACCAAGCACCACGAAGCACCACGAAGCACCACGATGCACCACCAAGCACCACGAAGGACCACGAAGCACCACGAAGCTCCACGAAGCACAACGAAGCACCACCAAGCACAACGAAGCACCACGAAGCACATACGATGCACCACGAAGCTCCACGAAGCACCACCAAGCACCACCAAGCACCACGAAGCACCACCAAGCACCAGAAAGCACCACCAAGCTACACGAAGCACCACGAAGCACCACGAAGCCCCACGACGCACCACGAAACACCACGAAGCACCACGAAGCACCACCAAGCACCACGAAGGAACACGAAGGAACACGAAGCACCACGAAGCACCACGAAGCTCCACCAAGCACCACGAAGCAACACGAAGCACCACGAAGCACCACGAAGCACCACGAAGCACCACGAAGCACCACCAAGCACCACCAAGCACCACCAAGCACCACCAAGCACCACCAAGCACCACCAAGCACCACCAAGCACCACGAAGCACCACGAAGCACCAAGATGCACCACCAAGCACCACGAAGTACCACGAAGCACCATGAAGCTCCACGAAGCACCACCAAGCACCAGAAAGCACCACCAAGCTACACGAAGCACCACGAAGCACCACGAAGCCCCACGACGCACCACCAAGCACCACCAAGCACCACCAAGCACCACGAAGCACCACGAAGCACCACGAAGCACCACGAAGCACCACGAAGCACCACGAAGCACCACGAAGCACCACGAAGCACCATCAAGCACCACCAAGCACCACGAAGCACCACCAAGCACCACGAAGCAACACGAAGCACCACGAAGCACCACCAAGCACCACGAAGCACCACCAAGCACCACGAAGCACCACGAAGCACCACGAAGCACCAGCAAGCACCACCAAGCACCACGAAGCACCACGAAGCACCACGAAGCACCACCAAGCACCAACAAGCACCACCAAGCACCACGAAGCACCACGCATCAGAAACATCAGAACAGAACAGATTCTGCGCTGTTTCTGCACCGTTTCTGCCATGTTTCTGTTCTGCACTGTTTCTGCACCGTTTCTGCTGTGTTCAGAAATGAACAGATTCTGCGCTGTTTCTGCACTGTTTCTGCCATGATTCTGTTCTGCACTGTTTCTGCACCGTTTCAGCTCCGTTCAGAACAGAACAGATTCTGCGCTGTTTCTGCACTGTTTCTGCCATGTTTCGGTTCTGCACTGTTTCTGCTCCGTTTCTACTCCGTTCAGAACAGAACAGATTCTGCGCTGTTTCTGCACTGTTTCTGCACCGTTTCTGCTCTGTTCAGAACTGAACAGATTCTGCGCTGTTTCTGCACAGTTTCTGCCATGTTTCTGTTCTGCACTGTTTCTGCACCGTTTCTGCTCTGTTCAGAAAAGGACAGATTCTGCGCTGTTTCTGCACTGTTTCTGCCATGTGTCTGTTCTGCACTGTTTCTGCACCGTTTCTGCTCCGTTCAGAACAGAACAGATTCTGCGCTGTTTCTGCACTGCTTCTGCCATGTTTCTGTTCTGCACTGTTTCTGCACCGTTTCTGCTCTGTTCAGAAAAGAACAGATTCTGCGCTGTTTCTGCACAGTTTCTGCCATGTTTCTGTTCTGCACTGTTTCTGCACCGTTTCTGCTCCGTTCAGAACAGAACAGATTCTGCGCTGTTTCTGCACTGTTTCTGCCATGTTTCTGCTCTGAACTGTTTCTGCACCGTTTCTGATCTGTTCAGAAAAGAACAGATTCTGCGCTGTTTCTGCACTGTTTCTGCACCGTTTCTCTTCTGCACCGTTTCTGCACCGTTTCTGCTCTGTTCACAACAGAACAGATTCTTAGCTGTTTCTGCACTGTTTCTGCACCGTTTCTGCTCCGCTCAGAACAGAACAGATTCTGCGCTGTTTCTGCACTGTTTCTGCCATGTTTCTGTTCTGCACTGTTTCTGCACCGTTTCTGCTCTGTTCACAACAGAACAGATTCTACGCTGTTTCTGCACTGTTTCTGCAACGTTTCTGCTCCGTTCAGAACAGAACAGATTCTGCGCTGTTTCTGCACTGTTTCTGCCATGTTTCTGTTCTGCACTGTTTCTGCACCGTTTCTGCTCCGTTCAGAACAGAACAGATTCTGCGCTGTTTCTGCACTGTTTCTGCACCGTTTCTACTCCGTTCAGAACAGAACAGATTCTTAGCTGTTTCTGCACTGTTTCTGACATGTTTCTCTTCTGCACCGTTTCTGCACCGTTTCTGCTCTGTTCACAACAGAACAGATTCTTAGCTGTTTCTGCACTGTTTCTGACATGTTTCTCTTCTGCACTGTTTCTGCACCGTTCCTGCTCTGTTCACAACAGAACAGATTCTACGCTGTTTCTGCACTGTTTCTGCACCGTTTCTGCTCCGCTCAGAACAGAACAGATTCTGCGCTGTTTCTGCACTGTTTCTGCCGTGTTTCTGTTCTGCACTGTTTCTGCACCGTTTCTGCTCTGTTCACAACAGAACAGATTCTACGCTGTTTCTGCACTGTTTCTGCACCGTTTCTACTCCGTTCAGAACAGAACAGATTCTTAGCTGTTTCTGCACTGTTTCTGACATGTTTCTCTTCTGCACTGTTTCTGCACCGTTCCTGCTCTGTTCACAACAGAACAGATTCTACGCTGTTTCTGCACTGTTTCTGCACCGTTTCTGCTCCGTTCAGAACAGAGCAGATTCTGCGCTGTTTCTGCACTGTTTCTGCCATGTTCCTGTTCTGCACTGTTTCTGCACCGTTTCTGCTCCGTTCAGAACAGAACAGATTCTGCGCTGTTTCTGCACTGTTTCTGCCATGTTTCTGTTCTGCACTGTTTCTGCACCGTTTCTGCTCTGTTCACAACAGAACAGATTCTACTCTGTTTCTGCACTGTTTCTGCACCGTTTCTGCTCCGTTCAGAACAGAACAGATTCTACGCTGTTTCTGCACTGTTTCTGCACCGTTTCTGCTCCGCTCAGAACAGAACAGATTCTTAGCTGTTTCTGCACTGTTTCTGCCATGTTTCTGTTCTGCACTGTTTCTGCACCGTTTCTGCTCCGTTCACAACAGAACAGATTCTACGCTGTTTCTGCACTGTTTCTGCACCGTTTCTGCTCCGCTCAGAACAGAACAGATTCTGGGCTGTTTCTGCACTGTTTCTGCCATGTTTCTGTTCTGCACTGTTTCTGCACCGTTTCTGCTCCGTTCACAACAGAACAGATTCTACGCTGTTTCTGCACTGTTTCTGCACCGTTTCTGCTCCGCTCAGAACAGAGCAGATTCTGCGCTGTTTCTGCACTGTTTCTGCCATGTTTCGGTTCTGCACTGTTTCTGCACCGTTTCTGCTCTGTTCACAACAGAACAGATTCTTAGCTGTTTCTGCACTGTTTCTGCACCGTTTCTGCTCCGCTCAGAACAGAACAGATTCTGCGCTGTTTCTGCACTGTTTCTGCCATGTTTCTGTTCTGCACTGTTTCTGCACCGTTTCTGCTCTGTTCACAACAGAACAGATTCTACGCTGTTTCTGCACTGTTTCTGCAACGTTTCTGCTCCGTTCAGAACAGAACAGATTCTGCGCTGTTTCTGCACTGTTTCTGCCATGTTTCTGTTCTGCACTGTTTCTGCACCGTTTCTGCTCCGTTCAGAACAGAACAGATTCTGCGCTGTTTCTGCACTGTTTCTGCACCGTTTCTACTCCGTTCAGAACAGAACAGATTCTTAGCTGTTTCTGCACTGTTTCTGACATGTTTCTCTTCTGCACCGTTTCTGCACCGTTTCTGCTCTGTTCACAACAGAACAGATTCTTAGCTGTTTCTGCACTGTTTCTGACATGTTTCTCTTCTGCACTGTTTCTGCACCGTTCCTGCTCTGTTCACAACAGAACAGATTCTACGCTGTTTCTGCACTGTTTCTGCACCGTTTCTGCTCCGCTCAGAACAGAACAGATTCTGCGCTGTTTCTGCACTGTTTCTGCCATGTGTCTGTTCTGCACTGTTTCTGCACCGTTTCTGCTCTGTCCAGAAAAGAACAGATTCTGCGCTGTTTCTGCACTGTTTCTGCCATGTTTCTGTTCTGCACTGTTTCTGCACCGTTTCTGCTCTGTTCACAAAAGAACAGATTCTGCGCTCTTTCTGCACTGTTTCTGCCATGTTTCCGTTCTGCACTGTTTCTGCACCGTTTCTGCTCTGTTCTGAACGGAGCAGAAACGATGCAGAAACAGTGCAGAACAGAAACATGGCAGAAACAGTGCAGAAACAGCGCAGAATCTGTTCTGGTCTGAACGGAGCAGAAACGTTGCAGAAACAGTGCAGAAACAGCGTAGAATCTGTTCTGTTGTGAACAGAGCAGAAACGGTGCAGAAACAGTGCAGAACAGAAACAGTGCAGAAACAGCGCAGAATCTGTTCTGTTCTGAGCAGAGCAGAAACGGTGCAGAAACAGTGCAGAAACAACGTAGAATCTGTTCTGTTGTGAACAGAGCAGAAACGGTGCAGAAACAGTGCAGAACAGAAACACGGCAGAAACAGTGCAGAAACAGCGCAGAATCTGTTCTGTTCTGAACGGAGCAGAAACGTTGCAGAAACAGTGCAGAAACAGCGTAGAATCTGTTCTGTTGTGAACAGAGCAGAAACGGTGCAGAAACAGTGCAGAACAGAAACATGGCAGAAACAGTGCAGAAACAGCGCAGAATCTGTTCTGTTGTGAACAGAGCAGGAACGGTGCAGAAACAGTGCAGAACAGAAACATGGCAGAAACAGTGCAGAAACAGCGCAGAATCTGTTCTGTTCTGAGCGGAGCAGAAACGGTGCAGAAACAGTGCAGAAACAGCGTAGAATCTGTTCTGTTGTGAACAGAGCAGGAACGGTGCAGAAACAGTGCAGAAGAGAAACATGTCAGAAACAGTGCAGAAACAGCTAAGAATCTGTTCTGTTCTGAACGGAGCAGAAACGATGCAGAAACAGTGCAGAACAGAAACATGGCAGAACAGTGCAGAAACAGCGCAGAATCTGTCCTGTTCTGAACGGAGCAGAAACGTTGCAGAAACAGTGCAGAAACAGCGTAGAATCTGTTCTGTTGTGAACAGAGCAGGAACGGTGCAGAAACAGTGCAGAACAGAAACATGGCAGAAACAGTGCAGAAACAGCGCAGAATCTGTTCTGTTCTGAACGGAGCAGAAACGGTGCAGAAACAGTGCAGAAACAGCGCAGAATCTGTTCTGTTGTGAACAGAGCAGAAACGGTGCAGAAACAGTGCAGAACAGAAACATGGAAGAAACAGTGCAGAAATAGCGCAGAATCTGTTCTGTTCTGAACGGAGCAGAAACGGTGCAGAAACAGTGCAGAAACAGAGTAGAATCTGTTCTGTTGTGAACAGAGCAGAAACGGTGCAGAAACAGTGCAGAACAGAAACATGGCAGAAACAGGGCAGAAACAGCGCAGAATCTGTTCTGTTCTGAACGGAGCAGAAACGGTGCAGAAACAGTGCAGAGACAGCGCAGAATCTGTTCTGTTGTGAACAGAGCAGAAACGGTGCAGAAACAGTGCAGAACAGAAACATGGCAGAAACAGTGCAGAAACAGCGCAGAATCTGTTCTGTTCTGAACGGAGCAGAAACGGTGCAGAAACAGTGCAGAACAGAAACACGGCAGAAACAGTGCAGAAACAGCGCAGAATCTGTTCTGTTCTGAGCGGAGCAGAAACGGTGCAGAAACAGTGCAGAAACAGCGTAGAATCTGTTCTGTTGTGAACGGAGCAGAAACGGTGCAGAAACGGTGCAGAAGAGAAACATGTCAGAAACAGTGCAGAAACAGCCCAGAATCTGTTCTGTTGTGAACAGAGCAGAAACGGTGCAGAAACGGTGCAGAAGAGAAACATGTCAGAAACAGTGCAGAAACAGCGTAGAATCTGTTCTGTTCTGAGGGGAGCAGAAACGGTGCAGAAACAGTGCAGAAACAGCTAAGAATCTGTTCTGTTGTGAACAGAGCAGAAACGGTGCAGAAACGGTGCAGAAGAGAAACATGTCAGAAACAGTGCAGAAACAGCGTAGAAGTTCTGTTTCACAGTTTCTGCTCTGTTCACAACAGAACAGATTCTACGCTGTTTCTGCACTGTTTCTGCACCGTTTCTGCTCCGCTCAGAACAGAACAGATTCTGCGCTGTTTCTGCCATGTTTCGGTTCTGCACTGTTTCTGCACCGTTTCTACTCCGCTCAGAACAGAACAGATTCTGCGCTGTTTCTGCACTGTTTCTGACATGTTTCTCTTCTGCACCGTTTCTGCACCGTTTCTGCTCTGTTCACAACAGAACAGATTCTTAGCTGTTTCTGCACTGTTTCTGCACCGTTTCTGCTCCGCTCAGAACAGAACAGATTCTGCGCTGTTTCTGCACTGTTTCTGCCATGTTTCTGTTCTGCACTGTTTCTGCACCGTTTCTGCTCCGTTCAGAACAGAACAGATTCTGCGCTGTTTCTGCACTGTTTCTGCACCGTTTCTACTCCGTTCAGAACAGAACAGATTCTGCGCTGTTTCTGCACTGTTTCTGCCATGTTTCTGTTCTGCACTGTTTCTGCACCGTTTCTGCTCCGTTCAGAACAGAACAGATTCTGCGCTGTTTCTGCACTGTTTCTGCACCGTTTCTACTCCGTTCAGAACAGAACAGATTCTTAGCTGTTTCTGCACTGTTTCTGACATGTTTCTCTTCTGCACCGTTTCTGCACCGTTTCTGCTCTGTTCACAACAGAACAGATTCTTAGCTGTTTCTGCACTGTTTCTGACATGTTTCTCTTCTGCACTGTTTCTGCACCGTTCCTGCTCTGTTCACAACAGAACAGATTCTACGCTGTTTCTGCACTGTTTCTGCACCGTTTCTGCTCCGCTCAGAACAGAACAGATTCTGCGCTGTTTCTGCACTGTTTCTGCCGTGTTTCTGTTCTGCACTGTTTCTGCACCGTTTCTGCTCTGTTCACAACAGAACAGATTCTACGCTGTTTCTGCACTGTTTCTGCACCGTTTCTACTCCGTTCAGAACAGAACAGATTCTTAGCTGTTTCTGCACTGTTTCTGACATGTTTCTCTTCTGCACTGTTTCTGCACCGTTCCTGCTCTGTTCACAACAGAACAGATTCTACGCTGTTTCTGCACTGTTTCTGCACCGTTTCTGCTCCGTTCAGAACAGAGCAGATTCTGCGCTGTTTCTGCACTGTTTCTGCCATGTTCCTGTTCTGCACTGTTTCTGCACCGTTTCTGCTCCGTTCAGAACAGAACAGATTCTGCGCTGTTTCTGCACTGTTTCTGCCATGTTTCTGTTCTGCACTGTTTCTGCACCGTTTCTGCTCTGTTCACAACAGAACAGATTCTACTCTGTTTCTGCACTGTTTCTGCACCGTTTCTGCTCCGTTCAGAACAGAACAGATTCTACGCTGTTTCTGCACTGTTTCTGCACCGTTTCTGCTCCGCTCAGAACAGAACAGATTCTTAGCTGTTTCTGCACTGTTTCTGCCATGTTTCTGTTCTGCACTGTTTCTGCACCGTTTCTGCTCCGTTCACAACAGAACAGATTCTACGCTGTTTCTGCACTGTTTCTGCACCGTTTCTGCTCCGCTCAGAACAGAACAGATTCTGGGCTGTTTCTGCACTGTTTCTGCCATGTTTCTGTTCTGCACTGTTTCTGCACCGTTTCTGCTCCGTTCACAACAGAACAGATTCTACGCTGTTTCTGCACTGTTTCTGCACCGTTTCTGCTCCGCTCAGAACAGAGCAGATTCTGCGCTGTTTCTGCACTGTTTCTGCCATGTTTCGGTTCTGCACTGTTTCTGCACCGTTTCTGCTCTGTTCACAACAGAACAGATTCTTAGCTGTTTCTGCACTGTTTCTGCACCGTTTCTGCTCCGCTCAGAACAGAACAGATTCTGCGCTGTTTCTGCACTGTTTCTGCCATGTTTCTGTTCTGCACTGTTTCTGCACCGTTTCTGCTCTGTTCACAACAGAACAGATTCTACGCTGTTTCTGCACTGTTTCTGCAACGTTTCTGCTCCGTTCAGAACAGAACAGATTCTGCGCTGTTTCTGCACTGTTTCTGCCATGTTTCTGTTCTGCACTGTTTCTGCACCGTTTCTGCTCCGTTCAGAACAGAACAGATTCTGCGCTGTTTCTGCACTGTTTCTGCACCGTTTCTACTCCGTTCAGAACAGAACAGATTCTTAGCTGTTTCTGCACTGTTTCTGACATGTTTCTCTTCTGCACCGTTTCTGCACCGTTTCTGCTCTGTTCACAACAGAACAGATTCTTAGCTGTTTCTGCACTGTTTCTGACATGTTTCTCTTCTGCACTGTTTCTGCACCGTTCCTGCTCTGTTCACAACAGAACAGATTCTACGCTGTTTCTGCACTGTTTCTGCACCGTTTCTGCTCCGCTCAGAACAGAACAGATTCTGCGCTGTTTCTGCACTGTTTCTGCCGTGTTTCTGTTCTGCACTGTTTCTGCACCGTTTCTGCTCTGTTCACAACAGAACAGATTCTACGCTGTTTCTGCACTGTTTCTGCACCGTTTCTACTCCGTTCAGAACAGAACAGATTCTTAGCTGTTTCTGCACTGTTTCTGACATGTTTCTCTTCTGCACTGTTTCTGCACCGTTCCTGCTCTGTTCACAACAGAACAGATTCTACGCTGTTTCTGCACTGTTTCTGCACCGTTTCTGCTCCGCTCAGAACAGAACAGATTCTGGGCTGTTTCTGCACTGTTTCTGCCATGTTTCTGTTCTGCACTGTTTCTGCACCGTTTCTGCTCCGTTCACAACAGAACAGATTCTACGCTGTTTCTGCACTGTTTCTGCACCGTTTCTGCTCCGCTCAGAACAGAGCAGATTCTGCGCTGTTTCTGCACTGTTTCTGCCATGTTTCGGTTCTGCACTGTTTCTGCACCGTTTCTGCTCTGTTCACAACAGAACAGATTCTTAGCTGTTTCTGCACTGTTTCTGCACCGTTTCTGCTCCGCTCAGAACAGAACAGATTCTGCGCTGTTTCTGCACTGTTTCTGCCATGTTTCTGTTCTGCACTGTTTCTGCACCGTTTCTGCTCTGTTCACAACAGAACAGATTCTACGCTGTTTCTGCACTGTTTCTGCAACGTTTCTGCTCCGTTCAGAACAGAACAGATTCTGCGCTGTTTCTGCACTGTTTCTGCCATGTTTCTGTTCTGCACTGTTTCTGCACCGTTTCTGCTCC
>CAKOFU010000001.1:252500-255258 GCA_933228785.1 Lasioglossum pauxillum | reverse complement strand
CAGCAGCAGCAGCAGCAGCAGCAGCAGCAGCAGCAGCAGCAGCAGCAGCAGCAGCAGCAGCAGCAGCAGCAGCAGCAGCAGCAGCAGCAGCAGCAGCAGCAGCAGCAGCAGCAGCAGCAGCAGCAGCAGCAGCAGCAGCAGCAGCAGCAGCAGCAGCAGCAGCAGCAGCAGCAGCAGCAGCAGCAGCAGCAGCAGCAGCAGCAGCAGCAGCAGCAGCAGCAGCAGCAGCAGCAGCAGCAGCAGCAGCAGCAGCAGCAGCAGCAGCAGCAGCAGCAGCAGCAGCAGCAGCAGCAGCAGCAGCAGCAGCAGCAGCAGCAGCAGCAGCAGCAGCAGCAGCAGCAGCAGCAGCAGCAGCAGCAGCAGCAGCAGCAGCAGCAGCAGCAGCAGCAGCAGCAGCAGCAGCAGCAGCAGCAGCAGCAGCAGCAGCAGCAGCAGCAGCAGCAGCAGCAGCAGCAGCAGCAGCAGCAGCAGCAGCAGCAGCAGCAGCAGCAGCAGCAGCAGCAGCAGCAGCAGCAGCAGCAGCAGCAGCAGCAGCAGCAGCAGCAGCAGCAGCAGCAGCAGCAGCAGCAGCAGCAGCAGCAGCAGCAGCAGCAGCAGCAGCAGCAGCAGCAGCAGCAGCAGCAGCAGCAGCAGCAGCAGCAGCAGCAGCAGCAGCAGCAGCAGCAGCAGCAGCAGCAGCAGCAGCAGCAGCAGCAGCAGCAGCAGCAGCAGCAGCAGCAGCAGCAGCAGCAGCAGCAGCAGCAGCAGCAGCAGCAGCAGCAGCAGCAGCAGCAGCAGCAGCAGCAGCAGCAGCAGCAGCAGCAGCAGCAGCAGCAGCAGCAGCAGCAGCAGCAGCAGCAGCAGCAGCAGCAGCAGCAGCAGCAGCAGCAGCAGCAGCAGCAGCAGCAGCAGCAGCAGCAGCAGCAGCAGCAGCAGCAGCAGCAGCAGCAGCAGCAGCAGCAGCAGCAGCAGCAGCAGCAGCAGCAGCAGCAGCAGCAGCAGCAGCAGCAGCAGCAGCAGCAGCAGCAGCAGCAGCAGCAGCAGCAGCAGCAGCAGCAGCAGCAGCAGCAGCAGCAGCAGCAGCAGCAGCAGCAGCAGCAGCAGCAGCAGCAGCAGCAGCAGCAGCAGCAGCAGCAGCAGCAGCAGCAGCAGCAGCAGCAGCAGCAGCAGCAGCAGCAGCAGCAGCAGCAGCAGCAGCAGCAGCAGCAGCAGCAGCAGCAGCAGCAGCAGCAGCAGCAGCAGCAGCAGCAGCAGCAGCAGCAGCAGCAGCAGCAGCAGCAGCAGCAGCAGCAGCAGCAGCAGCAGCAGCAGCAGCAGCAGCAGCAGCAGCAGCAGCAGCAGCAGCAGCAGCAGCAGCAGCAGCAGCAGCAGCAGCAGCAGCAGCAGCAGCAGCAGCAGCAGCAGCAGCAGCAGCAGCAGCAGCAGCAGCAGCAGCAGCAGCAGCAGCAGCAGCAGCAGCAGCAGCAGCAGCAGCAGCAGCAGCAGCAGCAGCAGCAGCAGCAGCAGCAGCAGCAGCAGCAGCAGCAGCAGCAGCAGCAGCAGCAGCAGCAGCAGCAGCAGCAGCAGCAGCAGCAGCAGCAGCAGCAGCAGCAGCAGCAGCAGCAGCAGCAGCAGCAGCAGCAGCAGCAGCAGCAGCAGCAGCAGCAGCAGCAGCAGCAGCAGCAGCAGCAGCAGCAGCAGCAGCAGCAGCAGCAGCAGCAGCAGCAGCAGCAGCAGCAGCAGCAGCAGCAGCAGCAGCAGCAGCAGCAGCAGCAGCAGCAGCAGCAGCAGCAGCAGCAGCAGCAGCAGCAGCAGCAGCAGCAGCAGCAGCAGCAGCAGCAGCAGCAGCAGCAGCAGCAGCAGCAGCAGCAGCAGCAGCAGCAGCAGCAGCAGCAGCAGCAGCAGCAGCAGCAGCAGCAGCAGCAGCAGCAGCAGCAGCAGCAGCAGCAGCAGCAGCAGCAGCAGCAGCAGCAGCAGCAGCAGCAGCAGCAGCAGCAGCAGCAGCAGCAGCAGCAGCAGCAGCAGCAGCAGCAGCAGCAGCAGCAGCAGCAGCAGCAGCAGCAGCAGCAGCAGCAGCAGCAGCAGCAGCAGCAGCAGCAGCAGCAGCAGCAGCAGCAGCAGCAGCAGCAGCAGCAGCAGCAGCAGCAGCAGCAGCAGCAGCAGCAGCAGCAGCAGCAGCAGCAGCAGCAGCAGCAGCAGCAGCAGCAGCAGCAGCAGCAGCAGCAGCAGCAGCAGCAGCAGCAGCAGCAGCAGCAGCAGCAGCAGCAGCAGCAGCAGCAGCAGCAGCAGCAGCAGCAGCAGCAGCAGCAGCAGCAGCAGCAGCAGCAGCAGCAGCAGCAGCAGCAGCAGCAGCAGCAGCAGCAGCAGCAGCAGCAGCAGCAGCAGCAGCAGCAGCAGCAGCAGCAGCAGCAGCAGCAGCAGCAGCAGCAGCAGCAGCAGCAGCAGCAGCAGCAGCAGCAGCAGCAGCAGCAGCAGCAGCAGCAGCAGCAGCAGCAGCAGCAGCAGCAGCAGCAGCAGCAGCAGCAGCAGCAGCAGCAGCAGCAGCAGCAGCAGCAGCAGCAGCAGCAGCAGCAGCAGCAGCAGCAGCAGCAGCAGCAGCAGCAGCAGCAGCAGCAGCAGCAGCAGCAGCAGCAGCAGCAGCAGCAGCAGCAGCAGCAGCAGCAGCAGCAGCAGCAGCAGCAGCAGCAGCAGCAGCAGCAGCAGCAGCAGCAGCAGCAGCAGCAGCAGCAGCAGCAGCAGCAGCAGCAGCAGCAGCAGCAGCAGCAGCAGCAGCAGCAGCAGCAGCAGCAGCAGCAGCAGC